>CAJNSZ010000362.1:0-74122 GCA_905329745.1 Rotaria sp. Silwood2 | reverse complement strand
TGGTTTCTCTAGGCATGTCTTTATGGATATAAATTTAGAATATGCCTCTATCACTGGTAAAAATTTCAGATCGTTTGGTCGACATCTGGTGGAGATATTTAAATTTCTTATCGGGGTGTTATTTATTGGACACCCTGTATTGTATATATCGAAGTTTATGCATCACTTAATCGTTAAAAGAATATGAACTTGTTTTTTATGCGTTTACGAATTTATAAATTCAAAAATGTTTGGAACGACAACAACATTGTAGTTCTCAATGTGCAAATAAACGTTCATATGACTGGGATGAATCACCAATTACGCTTTGTGAATGCTGTTTTCTTTTCTTTATATTGTTCATTCACTTCCTGTCGTTTTATTCATCAGTTACACTCTTATATGACGGCATCAGATAATTTTAGAGAGGATATTCCAGACAAATACTTGAACATTATATAAAAGAACATCCCTTTCAAATAGCAATCTTTCAATTTAATTCAAACCTCTGATCAGTCAATGTGCTCACGCTTGAAAGGAGTTCATCATAGCGCCGAACCGTATCATGGTGACTCATTGACATAACTTGATATACATTGAATTTACTGTAATAAGAAGAAGTCATTAATTCTTAGCATCGTTCTAATTTACTTCAATCAAAGGCGTAACAAATGTTGTGTCAGTTGATTTGAGGATAATCTTATCTTTTATGAGCATGATATCATTGCACTATTCAAATATTAAGCTCAATGTTTTTCCTTGCTGTTCTCTCTTTGTTTATTATATTGGAAGACAAAGTTCTTAGGTTGAAGTAACTCGAGCTTCTCTACAGCATATCATTGCTATAGCGCCTTCAACTATTCAGTTGATTATAATAAAATCTAAAAAGAATGTAGAGATTCTGAGCAGAGCGAGATGTGGGTGAAGAGGAGACACATATCCACACCTACATGCCACCAAACTCAGTTAGAAACAGATTTGTTTTTATCGTTTTCTTGAACATATCAACTAAATCAAGTTGAAACACTCGTTGAGCTCGATGATATGAACCTAAACAAATGGAATATTTAATTAATTTATTCGCGGCGATAGGATCCACTGGTGGGTCGCACTATATTTTAAGATGAAACTTTATAGAAAAGCATTTTCTTTTCCTTTTTTTCTTATGCATGAAGTTACACACAATTTGTCATCTGCTGCGCCTTGGCTACTGTTTAAATCATTTATTGTATAGCGTGATGCTTCTCGTTCAAAACAATCAAGACCAAAAAAACTTTGTCACAATCAGAAAAGAAGGTTTTTGATTTTCTTTGCTATCACATAGCTCGCTTCTGTTGATTGTAGCTTCCTATTTTTCTCATAATAACCAGCACAGCGTTTTCTGACAATGCGCATAGATCCTTCCTTTTCTTCAAGCTTGTGATAACATTCACAAAACTATATCAAATGACATGTAAATCATTGCACAATTTCGGTCTTTTCATAGAAATGAGAAGAAACAGTCGAAGATAATCTTACAAAAAGAAAACAAAAGAACAAGATTGGCATTGTGTTTCTTTACCGCGTTCTTACTACGTAATACATATAAGTAAAAGAGAAAAAACAATCTTGAGTAACTATTCAGTTCGACATGAAACAGGATTAGCTATGAAATAATACAAACAAGAAAAGAAAACCGAATGACTGCATTTACAGAGGGTGAATACATATGAAAATGATATTCACTATTTTGCAAAATTATAATTTGATCAATTTGCAAAAAAAACTCTAGAAAGTCTGACGCCTGATATTCTTGATTTTTACATTTAATTAATTTCTTCGAAAAAAGTCTCGAAAGTAAATAATATAGAAGCACATTTTTCAGCTGACCTATATATGATTTATTAATTATAAACTTGTTGAAGAAACAAAGTTTAGGAACTAAGTGTGTACATATATGTAAAACCAAATATAAAGCGATGTTTCACCGCTTTATATTAATAGAAAAATTGTAGACAAGAATAATAAAAAGTGATAGAATTTTGAGAAAAAAACTATGGAGTGCATTCTTTATTGTCATACGTTTTCAGACAATGAGAAGTTTTGTTGTCTGTCGAACTTGAGCTCGAACACATCTTGGCCACCATATTGACACGTTTTGACATACCATTTACCTTCGAATTGACGATTTCGAGCGTTCCATGCTAATTGAATTGTGACTTGATGACCTAAGTTTTCTGATCGATCGCCTGTACCTAATTGATATGTTTTTGTCATACCTATTCGGTTTGTTTCAAATGAATAAATTCCATCGATTGTAAATACACCAACATCATCTGATCCTGATCCTGTTACTTGCATTGATTGCGAATTGAATGAAAGTGAAAAATGATGAGGTCCATGTCATCTCCCATATTGAAAATATCGACTAGACCAGATGCCGGACTGAAAAGGATTAACTTTATATGCTTCTTGTTGATTGATATTTTGATTTACTAAGTTAATGAAGATTGAATTATTTTGACGTGGTCGACCTTGACGATGCAAGTAGCAGCAATGTAGGCCTAACAATAGCAGTAAAAATCCAACGAGGCCGCCAAAAAGACAACCATGAACGATCTTATTATGTCGTTTACAATCATCAGTCGTGCAATTGTTACCACCCCTAAAACTACCTGAAATAGATAATACATCAGAATATATTATAATAACAATAAATAAAAATTTCGAAAATATTGTAAAAATATATATCTATAGTCATAACGTTAGAGAATTTTCAATAAAAAAAAAGTAAAACAAAATACCTCCACCGATAAAAGCAACACCTCCACCACCGCCACCTTGACAATCAATGAAAACTGCAATGTAGACAATGAGTAGCAGCACCTGATAGGCGATATACATTGTATTGTTAGTAAATGTAACTTGTAGCTTATATCTCGAAATACTAGGAGTATTTATAGATGGTCTATAACAATACGAAACGTAATGAGCATCTTTTCCATGAACATAGTTCACGTAAGCAATTAATATATTGTTTAGTCTGTGGACGTTATGATGACCGCTTCAGACTGAATGAAAAATGGTTTAGATACTAAAGGAAGACAATAGACAATATTCAGAGGTTGCAGTTTAGACGAATAGTGAGAAGAGGTCATATTAAAAGGAAAAGTAATTTCTCTTTATCGCGAATACTACGTACGATGAGACTGATTTATTTATGCACATCTCTTATTGTCAGCAGTTTAGATCTACTAAAAGATCCTGTCGACGAGATTCAGACGGTACTAAACAAGTACGGTGTTACGAAATCTGAATGGGACTATTTCGTTGAAACAATTATGCATATTTTATTTAATACAAAATGACACAGTAGAGGAGTAGCGTTAGCACCATCCTTAGTAAAGGTATTGACTGTACTACTTCATAACTACAATTGTGTATCTCATATCGGACACAATCTCGTACAGGAGAAAGGGAGAATAGTGATCTTACGAAAAAGAATAGTAGAAACAATGTGAAGAAAGACAAACATGACAATGCAGCGGTTAGCGCATTTCTAAGCGGGCAAAAGGTCAGACGATGCATTCAATGAGAATGCTTCTATTATTGGCACATACGGCATTCTCATTTAGAATATTTATACCATTCTGATTCGTTCTTTAGTGGTTTATATGTCAGTGTAGTGGTATAGAGAAGTATTTCGTTACAAACTTGTAACACCAAAAGCACAAACACTAATTTTATATTCGCCAAAGTCACATTCATCGTGTAGAACTTTCATCGCGACATATTTCCAATGCATAAGATTTAGTATAAAATAGAATACGTGCAATTTGAATTAGTTATTTCGTTCTTAGTTTAATTATGTATTATACAACTTGTATTAACAGTCTAATTGAGTAGAAGATGTTTTTACATAAGTCATTCATAGTAACTCAAATACAAAATTACACTAGCGGGATATCAAGCAGATCTGATTATTTCTGAATGATCTAAAGGAAATAAAAATAATTCATCTTTGATACATTATTATGCAAAATGTGCGAATACATTGTGCTTACATTCTCCTAAATCGTTTGTAAGAGATCATGGTTTTATATATATTTGTTAATCATTCGTTCAAACAAGTATATTTTCTCTCTATTATTCAAGTAATCAGCTGTTTAAATGGTCATATAAAATAATTTCTACACACTTTAGTACCTGTGCCACTGATATACCGTTTTTTTCTATCTAACATAAATTAGTCTTGACTTTCCAGAAAAATATTAGAATATCAATGTATTTTGTTATGTTTTCATACGTCATATAAACATTGTATTATGGAAATCATAATTTGAAAAGGAACAAAAATATGTTCAACTGGTTTCGATCTATAAGAATATTGAATTTCTATTATTACATATTTATGCATAATAAATTGACAAATGGTGCAATATCATTATTCTTACTTTGATGATTTTAAAATGAATAAAAATTCTTAGTAGGCTGGAAAAAAACCAGTAAACAAAAATATTTCATGTTATTTATCCAATATAGTAAACAAAGAAAATCTTTGTATCCCTCCACAATCATTAGTCTCTCACATTCAATATTGTCATTTATATATTGAATAAGTTTATGAGATTTCAAAGTTTTCTAAGGTAAAAATACACACAATTAAATTAATCTATCTTTATCGTACATTATCCGAGCAGTTGTTACAAAAAAAAACAAAGTATTGGAAAACAATTTCTTTATACTTCATCGCACATTGATAGCTGTTGTTGCCTGCTGAGTTTGATCTCAAATTTATCATCGCTATAGTATTAATCCGTTTGTACATACTATTTGTCTTCAAACTGATAATTATCTGAATTCTATGTCAATTGAATTGTGACTTGATGACCTAAGTTTTCTGATCGATTGCCCGTATCTAATTGATATGTTTTTGTCGAACCTATTCGATTTATTTCAAACGAATAAATTCCATCGATTGTAAATTGAGTGATAGTGAGAAATGATGAGGTTCATGCCATCTTCCATATTGAAAATATCAACTAGACTATAAGCCGGACTGTTTTGATCTGTCAAATTAACGAAGATTGTATTCTCTTGGTATAGTCTACCTTTACTGCGTTTGTAGCAAAATACTCGTAATATAGATATTAGAATCAATCCAACGGAATTACCGATAAAAGGATGTTCGTGTGGGAATGAGTGCACTTCTTATCAACGACATCCACAGCCAGCCTATGTGTATCACCGTCTTTTTTTGAAACATCTTTATCTATTACTATGAGTGACGTGTTGATAAAGAATAATATTCAACCCATTCAACTCGTCTATAGCGCCAATGTGTCTTGATCGGTATAAGAGTTTTTCTCCGCTTCAGTTTGATAAAAGGTTGTGGAATAATAAACGAACAGTAATCTTCTGATAGACAAAATGTATGAAACACAGTATCAAATCACATTTGTTGCAAAATAAAAGTACGGTTGTAGTTCTAATAATCATGGAGTCGGTACAGTTAATTCAACTTTTGATATTACTATTCCCCGTTTACAAAATAACGCGAACATAGTAGCTAGCCATTTTTTTATTATTAGCTTGAAAATTAATTTTGTATAAAGAAAAATTTTATGACCAAGTATTGGGCAATGATGACATCTGTTTCAGGGCTGGGCGAGTCCGAGTCATTGATTCCAAAAAACATTTCATCTACTCTCATTAAATAAAAATTAATTTTATTCTCACTTATTCATAACTTCTCTCTTATTACATGCATAACATTCGAAGAAAATTTTCAACAGCTTTTTTCGATCTATTTATTCATATGGTTTGAAATGATAACCTAAATGTATTATTGAGTATGTGTTTTTTTTGTTGTTATTTTGGTTGAGCTTATCTTTGAAGAATGTACCAATGTATGTGATAAAATAAATCAAACTATGGCATTTCATCATGTATCATATTCTTTATTATGCTATAATATAACTGTTGGGTGATAGTATTTTTGATTAATAAAGTTTTCCGTTATATATTGCATATCATTTATTTCTCAATAACGAGTATTGATTCAGGATCTTCTTCTCATCCACGTCCACACCTGCTACATCAGCAACATTTGAACGTTTATTTTCTCATGCATTACTGTTGTCTTGAACTGTGTGAAAAAGAAGAGTTGATTTTTCTATAATTGTTTTGTTGATTAATCAAGAGTGATTGCCATTTTTTATTTTCTGTATGACTTTTCTTATTCTTGTTTTTTCACATAAAAGCTAGGAATTAAATATCATGTAATGAAAACTTCTTGTAAACATGTGTCGACTCGACTCAGTTCGAGAAATGGGTTGACTCTCTCTGTCTTGATTTTCTCTGATTTTATTGCAGAAAAAAGTAGAAAAGTTTTGTTTTTGCGACTGTGAATAGTGTTTGCTCATTCTGCTTTTTCTATTCACATTAGATTAGATTTAAACTTTTTATGTTCGAACTGGTCATTAACTAAAAAGGTTAACACAGTAGTAAAATTGTTTATTATGTTCCAAGTATGGAAATGAAAGAGAGCAAACGTAGGTTTTCAATGGAGTGATTACAAAAATAATGTGTTCGTACTTTTATCTTGCCACACACCACCGTCTAGAGAAATTTTTTGAGCCTATCCTAGATTGAAATCGTTGCACTGTCTATGCTTACTACTTAAAATAGTATGTGTCAAAAAGTCGATTTTTGAAAATACGTTTTTTATCTTTTCAGTAAACTTGAAATCTTAATTCCGAGATGTAAACAAAAAGTATATAGGATATTTTGTAGAGCAAACGTTGCTCTACAGAACTGACTGATTTAGACAATGTTTTCATATTTTGATTTGATTAAGTTTCAATCAAAATGCAAAATAGTCTCAAATAAAATTCTATGTCGAGTTCATTTTCGATCTTTTCAATTATATGTTCACAATTGAATAATATTAAGTCAGAAAAGAAACGTTTAAACACATATTCAGAAAGAGCAAAAAATTCTGCGTTGAACGAATTACCTTTAATTTTCAATGGTTCCTTTTAGCTGGTCAAAAGATGAACGAACATTTTGTGTTAAAACTCTTGCAACAGAGGCTACGTCGTAGCTAACGGCAGTTTGACATTATTGCCGTCCGTCATAACGCTTGTTCTAGTTATTTTTGCCTTCAGTTTATCGCAGAATGAATGATTATTCATCCCAAACACCAGCAAAGTTGTTGCCACTCACTACCCTTGTGATGAAGAAATGGTCTATGACTCGACTCAACATTACCATATTCTGAAAAATTGTCATAGCCTTTGTATTATTGAAAATGAAAGAGCATGTTAAGAAACCTATAAAGCCAAATTTTCAGACTGATATATAATTTCTATCATGATATATGAAGGAAACGTTGAACAAAGGTATTTCCACATGAGCAAAATATACGTGCTATTTTCTTGACTATTCTTTTTTGTATCTAATCAAAGAATAGCTTCGTACAATATTCCCTAAACATCAATCTAGGATCTAGAACGTTGAATTAAAACCAAAAAGCTATTAGCACAATCTCTGCGAGATTAAAGTGTGAAACATGATGCAGCTGCTCTTCCGAACCACAGGAAGATTGTTTTAATCTAACTTTTTTCCAACACATTTCTAAACTATGCTTTTACGTATTCTTTTGAAACTCAAGTCAGAAAATAGTTCATATATTATAATATGACGTAAATTGATGTACAGCCTTTGATCGTATATCAACAACATCTTGTACATTCGGTCACCGAGTCCCAGGATGTCTGTCACAGTCGGTGAGAGTGATGGAATTGATTCCAAATTTCTACACTTTATACTACAACATTCCTTTCATTAATTACTAAATAACCATTTTTCACGGAGTCATTAATTAGCAGCTAATTATCGACTGATCCGCAATTAGTTAAAATTGCTTCGGTTCTCTGACTTATCACTTCTGTGATGTAATTAAATGAATTCAAATTGTGGATCGCTTCTAACTTTAAAATTTCTTCTTTAATTTTAGGGTTTCGTAATTTTTCTTGCGTCTCGAAAATTGACTTTTCTTCCTCCAGATTTTGGATTTTCAATGAACTTGGATTGT
The DNA here is from genome assembly GCA_905329745.1 of Rotaria sp. Silwood2. NCBI lineage: Eukaryota > Metazoa > Rotifera > Eurotatoria > Philodinida > Philodinidae > Rotaria > Rotaria sp. Silwood2. The sequence goes on along the minus strand of CAJNSZ010000362.1, from coordinate 66,066 downwards.
GAAATGACAAAATCGTCAATTATTGAGTCTAGAGCTAAGTGAATCGGTATACTTCATAATTATAAATTATAAAAGTCATAAAATATATTAAAAAAATCCATTATATCACTAATTATTTTGATGAAATTTTCAAGTATTCAGGAATATTTGAGATCGAGATTTACAGGATCGAAATTATTATCATTTAATTCTGCTAAAAGAACGAACAGGATATCGAATAAAACGTGAACGAGTTCGAACCAGTGTAATATCCGAGAAAAAAAGTTTAAAACACGGCTTTTTGTCATTTTTTTTCTATCGAGGAACAAGTTCTCTTAAATAAATGTTCTCTTTCAAGGTTTCAACTCAAAAAATGATTAATATTTGATTAGAGGAAAAGAGATGATTTGAATTATGATCTTCAGCAGTCTTTGTTTGTGTTTTATTGAAGGTTGTCTTAATATCTGGAGGGCAAATGTCTGACTGATTTATGAGTCAATCCGAAAGAAAAAAATTTAATTTACTAGAAGTCATTTTTTCGAATTGTAATTGACGATTCATCAATATCTCTCTAAGACTGTCTACGTTTCCTCTATCATCCATCTCAAAGTACCTCGAGTAGTTGGCACACTCACGACTTTCTCTCGCGACCATGGTCTGTTATAACGAGAAAATGCACAAATGATTGAAGGTTATTTTAATTTTTTTTTCTCGTATGTTTGCATAGCTTTCCGCACAAGAAGCATTTTGCTTGTTCTGTCTCCTTCTTTCTCAAGGGCAAGTACTCTTTTCTTCTGTTCTTCACTACTTGAATATGTCGCATACATAACCAATTCATTAATAATTTCACGATGCCGCCAACATTAGAAGGACAAGGACATTTTTTCTTCTTACTATTTACTTTGGTAGCGACTACCCAAGCCCAACAGTATCAATGCTCATGCTCATGTTGTAAGGGGCAAAACTGCCAAGCTGTTCTGACTGGCTACACATATGCTTTCTATTGCACAACAGGCAGTTGTCTTCAAGCATGCAGTAACACATACTTTCAATGCCGATTTACTCCACCTTATGGACAAGTCAGCTCACAGTGTTTGAGTGCTACGACTGTCATACCTTCAGGTGGTCCATACAGTTGTCAATGCAACTGTTGCAATTCAGGAAGTAGTTCTTGTGCACCTAATTTGATTGGCTACACAACTGCTTATGGATGTGATTCGGGATCGTGCAGCATTGCATGTGCCACTCAATACCCATATGTATGTATTTCGAATCAAAATGGACAAACGCAAGGTACATGTTTAGGACTTACAACTACAAGCCCTACCACAGTTGCTCCATGGCTTGGTAATGGTTGCTCTTGCTACTGTTGTCAATCGAGTCAGAAATGCTTACCCATCATTAATGTGGGTAACACGTCGGCATTGCAATGTTCTACACTCGCGTGTACACAAACTTGTCAAAATACTTATCCCACCTTATGTCCATCTTCATTGTATATTGGACAAACTATAGGTCAATGTACGAATTCTATTACAGGAAACAATCAATGTCGCTGCTTCTGTTGTGGTACCAATGGATGTCTGAAATATAATGTATACACTAATGGAGATTGCACATCATGTCCTTCTATGTGTTTGCAGTATACGCAGTGTGTTAATATTTATCGAACTTCCCAATCGTGTTACACTAATTCAACTGCAGTTCGACAAGTCCCATCTGTTCGTCTGAAAACGATTATTATCCCATTACTATTCTCATTATTTCCGACTCCGTAAACCAACATTGCTCTTTCGTCATGCGACTGACAAAAATCATGCACATTAATACAGAACTAGTATTTATTTGATAATCCATCTTGACTCAAAAGTGTCTGATGCCTAATAGTGTGTTTGACATGATATTCAGGAACATTGACACGTAATGATAGCATAAAAGCAATTTAGTATGCAAAATAAAGGTATTGTTCATTTTCTGTAGAACAGCAGAATCGAATCAGTCGAGATGCATTAGAGAAATTTGGATTGTAGAAGTAATCAATACGGGAATCAATTGATTCAAATTTTTTTCAAATACAGCACAGAACTCATCATTGCCACGAGTCGAAGGGTGTCTGTATATCGAGTAGTTGTTACATTTTTCTATACGTATCTGCAAGGTACTGTACTCAAACTTGGATACCACTTGTCGTGAACATGTCAATCGATTCTTCGATTACTAGACTTCTGTATCGTGATGCTCAACATCGATTGTTCATTGATCAGAGATGACAATAAGTCTTTGATAGGAAGCGTTGAACCTACACGATGCATTCATTAGGCATTTTTGAGATTCGATGGTGACGTGTCGAATCTGGCTGCTAACATCAATTGTTTGTGATGCTGATAATTGATGATGATGCGAATAATCATCAAGATCAGGCAAAGAATTTCGATCAGATGAAAAAGATTTGCCTGGTGCTTCTATAAGCGAAAGTGACAAATATTTTGTGGGGTGGGGTGTGGATGTAAGAAGAGAAGACGCTCATATCCCACAGTCACACCCCCTTTCTTAAGTATAACTGAAAAAGTTTGATATATTATAGTGAAATTGATGTCTATTTATCTAAAATTTCATTAAGTTAATAACCATTTGAATTTGTTTTTGTAAATAATGCAGTACACCAGTATCAACGTCTTCGAACATGATAAAGCAACATACTAAAAATACGAACACTTTAGAACAACAAAAATTGTGTTTTTTTGACGTCATTATGTTTACACAAAGTGCTCATGTTTTAATCATGATGTGTAATCAATAGTCTGGATTTGAAAAAAAATATTTAAATAGTATGTTCATTTTAGAGAAAAAATATTGAACGTACAAGTTTCAGGAACGAATGAAAGCAAATTAGACATAAAATCTGAGACAATTCTATTAGGTCATGAAAACTTAATTTCCATCGCATATGTTTATGCAATATAATATGATTGAATAGATTCATTTACTATTGATAATTCTATTCTTGAGGAAACGTTCTAATTCATTTATGAAAGAACTTGACTATGATGAAAAATCTCAATATTCAGTATCAAGTTATTTAATATAGCCGTTGTTGACGATGTTAGATAATTATATAGAATGATACAGACGCACATATATATATAAACGATTGTATTCGCCATATTTATCATTTACAGTTGAATATGAACGATTCAATTGTTAATATCGTTGCTCTATGCGACGAGATATTGTTCAACGTTTTGAACGAGCTTAATGATATGTATGTATTATAAGTCACCCATAAGAGTCGATCAAAAACTGGATAGATTAGCTCGGAACATTACTTTTGCACAATCTATCGATTTAGTAACAATATTATCAAATGGACATAATGATTCAAGAAACAATTTAATACTCGATCGATTCTGTTTTTCAATTTTGCCTCGCATCGAACACAATATTGAATGTCTTACTCTTGATCAATTATCAATAGATCGTGTTCTTCCTATTGGAAATTATTCTAAACTTCATAAACTGACTCTGGTTAATCTTCGACTTGAAATGGCATCTCGTATTGGTATTATTATTACAATTACTGTAGACAACGCAGCTGAACACATACATAAATTGTCTGCAAATGTTTTTACCATTATTTTTATTATGTTTATGAATTTAATTTATCTTCATTTCGGTCGGAATAGTGATTCATTGTATTTAACAAAATTATTTATTGATTTACCATCTACAACATGTTATTCATGAAATATTGTTCATTTAAATGTTAGGGTATACAGTTTTAATGATTGTCTTTGTTTACTTGATGAATGTCTTGCTCAATTGCATACATGTATTGTGGAAATTGATAACATTTGTAATATAACAATGACTATCAATAATACGGTAAAATATTTTAAATCACAGACAAATACTTTCGTCTTGATTTTTGGCACATTGTCTTCGCCATTTGTACGGTGAAGAATAGATTACTCAAAAATATGAATAAATTTTGAAAACGCAAATTTATATAACTAGATAACCATAAAACAAAGATTATTAAAAATAACATGTGATTTAGGAAAAAGATATTTTTTTTATTTAATGAGAAATCTTGCTCTGGAAACTTCTTTCGAATAAATTTGACTTTATTAGAAAAAGAAAAAAAATAAACATATTAGAAAATACAATAAGCTAACAGAAATATTTTATTATGAGACTTTTTGCGGTGTCTAAGTTAATATTGCGTTCAGTTATTTTTAAAGAGTTTACTCATATATGCATGAAATAGTTTCGCAGAGTAAATAATTTGATCAATGTGTGTGTGAGAGTACATTATTTTGATTTTTTCTTTCTTTTCAACTTTTTAAATCACTCTTCGACAAAAAAAGATTATATCATTGTCCATAGTATTAAAAACTTGACATTCTATTATTATTATTATAGATATTGCAAAAAATTATGATATCAACGAGTGAAATATTGAATGATAAGTAAATATTTTTCGAAAAATTAATAAAATGAAACGTTTAATACAATGATAAATTACTTTAGACATCAGAATCTCTATTCAATTTTCTATGAAAGGGCAAAGAAAAGTTTTATTAAATGAGTAGATCCTGTCATGTAAAATTATGTCTTAATAGGGTGTGGGTGTAATTCCTCTACCTGATTTAACTGACGCTCACTCTCCACACTCACATCCATACCCCAGACCCACACGCACAACCACACCCACACCCGTAACATAACCTGAAATATCATAAAGATTGATTGAGAATAACTCCACTTATTGAAATTTTATATATAAGAATATATCAGTGCAACACATTTTGCAATTGACCTATATATTTATGCACATGCTCGAAACAATGAGACGCTGTGTGATGTGGCTGCGGGCATTAGTAGCAAGAAGACACATGTACTCAGACATCCACATCCACATCCACACCTATTACTGCCACTACATTGTAAATATTTTCTATTTAGGACACGTATTATAATGATACACCTGTCTGCGTAGAACCCGGCTCATAACAATAAAAGAAAAAGAACGATAAACAAAAAGAGAGCTCTTATCTCTAATATTATGTGCTCTGTTATAATACGGAGCAAACGACACATGCTTTCACTGCATACCTTTTGAAAAATAATGGTAAGATCGATGTTTATGTATTTCTCTTATGAAGGGTAGTGATAAAAAACAATTTGAAGTAGTATCCATAACAAACTTATGTAGCACATGATAGCGCGTCGAAAATGCGATTTATCGATTCTATATCGTAAAGGATATGGTAAATTTTTAGTGTTGAACTCAAAAAATTTTGGAATTTTACACGATCTTGACATTGAAAAATTACTTCCATGAGGCAGTGCAAGCTAGGTCTCACTTAAAATGAGAAATAACACAAAGTACTCAACACCTGGTCCGGAAATATTGGAACAATAATAAAGAAAACTTGAAGCAAAATGCTATCTAACACGGAACACAATGGTTATGGTGAAGAAATTTTGAGAAACATGGAGACAAACATTGGCTTATTTGAAACCATTTCATCTTCGTGTCAGTCTCATCTTTCTGTAAAGAATGCTAATGATCATCGTATTGATTATTGATCATATTCATCAAACCTTCAGTGATAAATAGTACTTAGTGATATTCCTCTGTTTAAGTGAGATCTAGTTTGAACTACCTCTTGGAAGTAAATTTTCGATGTCAAGATGGTGTTAAATTCCAGAAATTTTCTGAATTCAGCACTAAAAACTTACCGTACATTTTACTATTTAGAATCGATAAATCCCATTTTCGACGCGCTTTAATTTGGAACAAAAAATTGTTATGGATGCCGTTTGAAATCCTAGCATTATCCTACTGGAAAAATATTTTGACGTACCCTGTACAGCTAACGGGTCAATACAAAACAATATTACTACTTAAAAAAAAGCTTTTTGCTTCAATTTAGTGTTACAGCAAAAAAGCAAATGCCAGAATCAAAATATTCCAATTGTGCTGTGCTAGTGATTGATTTACAGAAAGCTATCTTCGATAGATCGTCGAGTCTTCTTGAAAATCAACCTAATTTGCCAATGAATATAAAAAACTTATTTATTATATGTCGATCGAATTCAATTGACTTGATTCATATTCGCACTGTCTACAACAAAAATGATTCAATATGATTTTCATCTTTATCTAAAGTCAACTCAACTCCGATCGATTCTATTGATGATGTTACAAGTGAGGTAGCTGGCGAATGGGCAAATGCTGAAAACGATGAGAAAATCAGGGTGTGGGTGTGCGGGTGGGGTGTGGGTGCGGGTGGCTGGGCGTGGGTGTGAGTGTGTGGGTGTGAGTGTGGGTGTGCGTGTGACTGCTTACTTCTTCAACAGCAACACCCACACCCTCGAAAATTTTTTTTTGCTATATGTGTTCTAGTAGCCGGCCGGAAAGGGTTAAAAACATACTGTAAAAGTGCAATATCTCCGTAGCAATACGCTGGCAGCCCGAACGTTTTTCAGGGTATTCATAACTCATTTGTACCTACATAATGCACATAGTCTCAACACAAAAGCGATTGATCAGTTGGGGACCTTCCCTCGTTAGCGCAGTACCCTAGAATTCCTGATCTATATTGTGAAGTACAGCAATAATTATGCGTCATGATCAAGAAATGTCAAACTTTGAATTTAAAATCTTTTTTAAACAGGACGTCTGCTTTTATTTAAGGTTCTTTTTTTACTATAGGTACTGTTTGTAATTGTTCGTGATTTAAAAAGATGTTTTGATTTATGAATAATAATATCATTCTAATACTATTTCATTCATTGATGAAAATAAAATGACATTTAAATTTACCTTAAGAATTCTTTTATAAACTAAAATGAGAGTTGTACAGAATTTGCTATAGATGTTGGTATATAACTATTCCTATCTCCCATCAATTTTGCTTCCATTGAGGTAATAGAATGAACATTATGAACCAATGTATGACTCATTTCTTTGTATGATTCATTCGTCTTTAGCCAAATGCTGTCAGCATGGTAAGTAGAAAAAGATCTTTAATTCTTTCTTTTATGATACGTGAATTTTCTTCCTTTGATCTCAAGTAACCCTAATGAAAAAGAAGAAAGTTCGAAATTTTTTATTTCGAATCAAACGAACTTCGAAAAAAAACAGGGTGGGTGGGATGGGTGTGGGTGCGTGGGTGTGGGCTGACGTATATGTTTAAGGCAGTGGATGTGGATATCGTAGATACAATCATACCCTTTTGATTACGTGAAAGAGTCAAAATAAAACTTCAGAATGCGTGTATATTGTCATATATGCTATCAATCTTCATGACTTTTTCATAGACGACAGAACATATTTATCAGGATTTCGTACACATCCATCAGAATTTAAAATAACCTATACGTGTCATCTCAGTTCTTATGTTAACATCAGACTATCTTAAAAAAACGGGTTTTTCTCATACGAATTGGATAAAAAATAAATGTTTTCCAAATATTTCTTTCGGAATGTAAATGTTTTTGAAGGCTAAATTTTAATGTACAAGTTAAATACTTTTCATTTTCTTCTTTTCTATTGAGAAATAAGAGAGAGGAGTGTCGAATCTTCTAAAATATCTGTTTAAATTCAAAAATAATTGCTACTGAAAATTATTAATATTTGTATTATCTTATAGAAAAATTGTCTCATGTTGATGGTAATTTATATGTTATTTATTTCAACATGAAGTACAAGGAAAGTTCTTTCTCAAAACAGTCGTGCTCTGTTAATTATCATTAATCGAATCATTGAACAAAAATGCAATGAAATATCTTATTGCTAGTCATTGTCTAATTTTAAACAATCTGTATCACTTCCAATCATATTCAAATGTATTTCGTTGCATATTTATGTTTGTTTTTGACTTCTTTGTCATCACTCTTCTCCCATTCGTTCTGTGAATACTCTACTGTTGCTATGCGCAGTCCTTTTCAGTAGAATGCATATTTGAAGAGAATTAAAAAAAAAAAAAAGAAGGAGGCAAGGCACACAGAACGGAAGAAAAAAACGTTGCGATGCTCCAAAAGCAAAAACCTAGTCATTTGACAAAAAAACAGCAAACAGCGTACGACGCAAAAGAAATTCCAACCAGCAGCAAACATGTCGATTGCAATTATTTGACAGTGGTGAGTTAATTATTAAGAATATTCGATAAGGAAAAGAAACTATTTTGAATGACATATACTTGGTACCGAGACACTGCCAATATTAGAAACATTTAATACAGATATGACATTGACAATCAAGGTCGACTTTACATAAGCTGATCGATATGTCAATGTGTGTCAATCACCGGCTGTGTTGATGCGCTACCCATACCGTAATAATTGTTCGAAATTCCTTGATTAACTGCGGTTCTTCTTCTTGATTTATCTGTATGTCTTACTGTATGAATATTTTTAATCTCTTAGAAAAATTATTGATGTCAATCGAAATGGCGCCTTCCAATTATCATGCGCGTGCTAAAGCCATGTGTACCAGCTACAGCTACATCGGCTTTTTTCGGATAATGTTCAAGTTTGACTATTCATTAAAGATAGCATCATAAAAATAGTCATTGGTTAGAAGACTTGAACGATTGAAAGAAATGTAATGTCCTCTGACAAAAACATACTGTGGCATGATAAAATCGACAGTTTTTGAGTATCAATCGACCTCTTCAAGACAGAAAATATTAATTTAATAGCAAAATTTACGAAAAAGGTTGGAAAAAATCAGCAAATAATTTGAGGGTGTGGGTGTGGATTTGGGTGTGTGGGTGTGGGTGTGGATGGGGTGTGGGCGTATGGGTGTTCGCTTTATTAATGTCCACACCCACACCCTTTCTTGATTGATTTCTGCAATCTTCGCAAATATTCTTTTTGTTAAATTTTTTTTCTCTACTTTCAATAGAGAATTGAGAAAATGAAAACTATCATATTTTTATAATTCTAAGAATTTCATATCAGAGTGGATTCGAGTGGATTCAAGTGGATTCAAATGGATTCATGGATTCTGCTGTTTCCCCCTTGTCTCATCCACACCCACATACATATATCCACCGTGATTCAAACACCTTTTGACTCAAGAAATATTTATCACAGTTGACATGAGAATTCAGTTGAATTTGGAATGCATGTTAAAAGCATGATTCACATGATAATTAATGTTTGTTTACTATTGTATTCAACTTTTGTAATTTTACCGATTTTAAATGATTGGTGGAGCTTCTATTATTTATTTTGAATTTTTTACAAATATTTACGTATAGAAAATTTTCATTTTTAACCATTTCTATTTCGTGACGATTAGAATTTTGTGAATTTTATTCATCTCCTTATAATTAATCGATTGATGTTCGTTGCTATGGAACATCGAATCAAGAAACACATTCGATGTCTGTTTGTTTTTAATTACATAAATTATATCTTTCTTTCATGTGAATCTCTTACAAAAAAATGACCATTCCCAATTCTAAACTATAATCTAACGTTGATAAACTTTCTCACAAGAAGTCGATGGAATAGATGATCAACAATCCATTTATAGTTCAATTGTTACTCAATCAATCGAAAAGTAGATCGGCTGCTATTCGAAATAGCATATGTCATTCAATTTCAAGTTTTTAAAAACCAATTTGCTAACACTAAACACTTAACCAACCATTCGATCCCCCGTATCGTGAGCATCGAACAAACATCTATTCAATAGAAACAAATAGCACAAACACTCTTGATTTCGTTTCAACCAATGATTCAATATCCTGTCCTTATGTCCCGTAGCTCGAAAAAAATCTATTCTGTAGAAACAAATAACTCAAATACTCTCAGTTTCGTTTCAACCAATCATTCAACGTTCTCATGTCCCAAGCATCGATATAGAAACTACACAACAAGGAAAATGATGAGTAAGATTTACTTTCACAAGAAAACAATGAATAGAATGACTGATGGCTGTTTATCAACAAAATAATAGTACGAAGATATTTTTTATTGTCTAAGAAGTAACAGTAAATATAAATCTGATAAGAAACAAGCAAGTTTTCTTGAATATGTGTTAGAAAAATTTTTAAATAAACAAACTGAACTTAGTGATTCCAATCTCAACTAGATTTCAAACTCAACTGCAACATATTTACGGGAGAACAATTATATGTAGGTGCGCAAAATAGGTGTCGGTGCTGATAAGACCTTATTGTTGACAGCAGAAGCTGAATAAATAGCCAAAGCAAGAACAATTAGCTTTCATATCGTAGTAGACTAAGGTATGTTTCACTCGAGAATTTTTTTCAGAGTAACTCGTGAGGATCGAGTTACATTTATATGGAGCAGATATTTAACGAAGCGAAATCAGAGACAAAATCGTTGCTCATCTATTTTGATTGTTATGAAAGACATTTTTTTAAAATACTATTGTGTTAAAAGTTTAGTAATTATCTTCTTGAAAACAATGACTTACGGATAATGACGTTTTGTATTTAAAAATGCAGAATGGGTGTGGTGGGTGTGNATACACAGGGCTCGAACTCAAAACCAATTTGACAGCCACATAGGGTTCCTCGATAGCATTCGGCTAAAATTCTAGTAACATAAGGATAACTTTCGAGAGAAGAGCTACTCAAGGGCATCCATGTGGGTTCGTCTTATCTTATCACAGTCTACCTTATACACAGAGGCTCAACTCGAAAAGAATTTATCACTTCCAAGCGCTTCCTCATTAGGTGAATATGCCTTAGAAGGTTTTGTTCGAAACCGTCTTAACGAAACCTTTGTTCTCGTACTATCACGAGGGGTATCGTACGAAACCATTTGTACGAAACCTTTGGGACATCATTTTGGAAAGGTATTGTACTGAACCTTTTACACGGAACCTTTTTGACTTTTTTCTGTAAAGGTTTCGTACTGAGCCTTGTGTACGAAACCATTTTTTCCATTCATCAAGAAGAAGTTTCATACGAACCCTTTTTTGTGCGAAACCAAAGGAGGTTCGGAAGGTGTGCCCGATCCCCGATCCTTTTTTGGTTTCGTAAAATACCGTTTTTTGTTACAATGTACCCATACCGACAACTCGCACATCTCTGACTATTGCTGTCTCGAATTCCGAATACGCTAACAATCTTCTAATAACAAATATTTACTTTATCACGGGGTGCACGGATTCGGCTCGATTGTTCTTTTGAAAAAGATCGATTTGTAAAAGAAACCTGTTATGCAGCATATGTTAAATGAGCATCAGTATTGTTCTTAATCCATGGATGCATAATCGATTATGTTTTTTTTGTCATAATCATAAGAATGAAAAGACTTATGCGCAACTAATAATAGGTAAATAAAATTGAAATATAAAAGCAAATGGAAACTGATACTGCTTTTTTGCGAAAGAAAAGTGTATTTACGTTGGAAAACTTTACGCCAACTTTAACATGTTAATTCTAGTTGCATAGTTATAGAAAAAGAAACAACCCTTCAAACAAAATGAATTTCATCGTGATGAACTTCTTGTGGCTATTTACATGAAATTTTTCTTATTTGTCATAAATAAAATGATGCATTGAAGCATAATATCTCACTTCCTAGAAAAAGAAAATGAGTCCTAGAGAAAAAGGATTGTATATATATATATAAATTGATCAAAGCACGGTCTCAAATTTAACAAGAAAATATGATAAAAACTCTTATTTTACTCGTTACAACCATAAACGTTATTGAAAGTTCTTATAATTGTGCACAGGAAACTGGAACGTTTCAAAACGCTGATGATTACAGATCTTATTATACGTGTACAAATTATTGTGATCGTCTTGAATATTGTTCACAAGCGACGGAATATTATTCAACTGTTGATCGAACTTGTAGAAGTACTGGATTAAATTGGTCACCAGCATACGATCTAACTGGAACTCAAGAAATAAAACAATATGCTCAATACAGACATTTTCAACAATCGAATTTTTTTGTAAATTGGTCAAGTGTAACATCGGCTTATCAATTTTATTTTATGGGTCGATATATCAATGAAACATACGTTGTCGGAACTGAAACGATCTTATCATTTAACACTAAATGCGTTCTTGTAAGAGATGTACAATTGTCAGTACGAGCAACAAGATCATTTTGTGCAACAAATGTAGCAAATCCCTATTCCATGAAATGTAAATTGCCTCCTGGCTATGTTTTTTCTGGTTGTAATCGTTATTAATATATATTCCAATAGCAAATATTCGAAAAAGAAACAGTGTCGCTTCTTTTCTTTTTTTCAAGTATTAATAATCTTTTTAAAAGTCTATCTTATTTATCATCGTTATAGATATTGTTCATTTGTTTGAATCTTTTTTAGCTTTATTTTCTTAATTTTTCAATTCTAAATCAAGGTAAATAAGATTTTAATTAGTTTCTTTTTATTCAAGAAATATCTGTAAATAGATACGTTTTCTCTTTTAGATAACAATGAAAATTCAATTATCAATATTATTTTTAATTTCTCCGATTGCTTTTAGCATGGGTTTTGTTTGTCCAGCAAAAAATGGAACATATCCACATGAATGGAACAAAGCAGTTTACTATCGTTGTTCAAAAGGATGTAGTTATGAACAAAAATGTCCTCTGAATAGTTATTATTATTCTAAAACTAATAAATGTGAATTGAAACCAACTGACTGGAGCCCACAATTCAATTTAACTGGTCGATACCAATGGAAGAGTAGCAATCTTTTTATGGAAATTATTCAAACAGGTTATGATGTACAATGGATACACGAAAGTAATGATGATAGGCAAATTTTCGTTGGTCAATATATTAACGAAACAATGCTAATGGGTATGAAAACAAGTTTAAAAAAAGCAACCAATTGTATAGTTCTAGAAACTCTTGAATTATCTGTTTTGGGAAAACATAATTTCTGTCAAACTCAAGCTAAATTTTATTGGTATACACGTACATGTAATACAACTACATCTGCTAATTCATGTTATGTTTATTGATTCATTTTAAGTTGATACATTAAAGATCAAAATATATGCCTATACTATTTAAGTTTACTAAATAGTCATAGCAATATTTTGAAAAATAAAATAATTATGTATAGTTTCTGCTTTTAGATGTTTATATTGAACATTCTTTTGCTTCTCATTACGAATAGTTACTGTATTGATGAATTACCTGGTGTTAGTGATATATCATCTGGTTATGATGCAGCTAAAATGCTTTCTACAAATGAACAACATTCAAAATATCGTATTTTTGATTTGAGTGAACAAAGGGCAACTCCATTCAAAACCGAAATACAGGGAAAAGATCGAACTTTTGCAATACCTAAAGACGTTCAAGTAGCTGATATTAGTCTTCGAAAGGTAGATTCTTGTGAAACAATTGCATATACATTTGAATCATTTTATCAAAGGTAAACTATTTTATTACTAGATTGTAATGTTGTTTTTTTTGAAACACAATCTAAAAGGATGTTGAAATATAGAAGTAGAATTTGAACTTAATCCTAGTCATCAGTGAGGCTAACCGTTATTGATTCCAATATCAGGCAAAGAAAAATGTTTAGGTCTGGTTTTACGCTTTGTAACATATGTAATAGTGAAAAATCCGATATTATTCTCTAGTAATGTCACCACATTCAATATAGGAAATATTGAAGTGACCATTACTCACGAGGGAAGGTCTCCAAGTGATCAATTGCTTTTGAAGCCGAAACTATGTGCATCATATAGATTCTAATGAGCTATGAATATTCTAAAAATAATTCGGGCTAATAGCTTACTGCTGCTGAGAAAATGCATTTTTAAGATATCTTTTTTAGCTCAATCCCGTGGTTGGCCTCAGGGGCATCAGAAAAATCGAGTTTCGAATTTCGACTTGAAAATTTACATAGACGTAGGTCTCAGCGAGCATAGTTCATTAGAAAATTTTCAGGTCTTTTTAGTTGTACCTGTCCTAAGATGGTGCCGTAATAATTGCATGCTGTTTACATTGCTCTTATACCATCAGATTTCGATGTTCTTATTTTCATATAGGAATAATCGGAAAGACTGAAACTTTCAAAATACACTATTTTTGTCGGAATCTATGTTTGTGCAAAGTTTCAAGTCGAAAGTCGAAACTCAGCTTTTCTGATGTCCCTGAGGGCGAACGTGAGATTGAACTAAAAAGATATCTTAAAAATTTCGATTTAAAAGCGATTGAAAATTTGGAGTTCTTCCATCGTCAGTTATTTTCACATACACCTTTAGTACATATAAGTTGCGAATGTGATATATGACGTAAATCTTACAAAACCATAAAAGATATCATTGTTAATCAAAAAATTTCGATATTGGCGACAGTTCCAGTATCATTCTTGTCTATACAGTAAAACCTCTGTTAGTGAACACCTCTACATAGTGAACACCTCCTATTTGAACGCATATCTCGGTCCCCCCAAGCGACTTTTGCTGTAAATAGACCTCTACATAGTGAACACCTCCCAACTCTGAACATGAACACTATTTTTCGGTCCCTTCAGCAAAAAAAGACCTCTATATAGTGAACACACATACAACAAAGTATGAGTGTGAATATGAAATAAGAGAAAAAAAAGAAAACACACCGTTCATTCTTAAGTGATAATAGGCCAACTCATTGACGGTCTATTCATCACAAAAAAATTCGTCGCGTGTATGAAACAAAAGGACCAATGAAAATGAATAGTTCACGACGAGCTAATCAGTCGCATATAAAAGAATATCGCACCTTTCCATTTACACACAATTGTAAGATGACGACATGCCTACTGAAACACCACCCAAACTCGTCGAGACAATGGATATGGTCAGACAATTGCACCTTCTGGCTGCCACTCAACAACCACAACTGCATTCTTTTATCTCTCAGTTGGATTCGCAGCTCACACAACTCTTCATCGACTCGAAAGGGGTTAAACAGACAACCATCGACGATTTTTTTCATAAAAATTGAATATTTATGTGTGATAGATGAAAGAAATACTTTTTTTTCCTTTGCTTCATAAAAACTGAATAGATGTGTTATAAATGAAAGAAATACGTTTTATTACTTGGCACTGACTAGAACCTATTCTAACATAAGATATGCGTAGTCATGAGTCGAGCATACTAACTATGCATTGTATACATGCAAGAGTGCAGTCAATGCAAAACCTCCATATAATGAACACCTCCTTTAGTGAACACTTTTTTGGAGGGTCCCGTTGGTGTTCACTATAGAGAGGTTTTACTGTATTTATTTACTCTTCCTTCGCACAGACATTGTCGGTATACGACAAGTGAACGTGTGTTAATAACGTCTCATTCTCGTATATGACGTACTTCATTATGGGATTTTTGAAGGATTAAGCAAAAGAATGATTATTTAAATCAAACAAGGTTTGCACTAAGAATTTTTTTTTGTATTATTTAGTTACTTTCACTCGATAATATTTGGAATTGGATTCAGTATTCCTGGTTCCACTAATATTGTATTAGGTTATAATGGAATATTGAAACAAATTCACGACGTCATGACAAAAAATGAAAAAGCTGTAGGAGTATCAACAATATGGTGGGGTCTTTATTCAGTTCAACTTGCTCCTCCTTTTTCTCTTAAGTAAAATGTTTTGTACATGAGATAATTATTACTTAAATTAAAGTTGTATGGTTGTTTTTTGTTAGATTAGATCCAACGTTCAATCAAAGTGTTAGTTTATTAGTTTCTGAGGCACCGAATCCGTCTACTGAAGATCATCAAGAATATTATAATCAATTTATTCAAACATATGGAACCCATTATATTTCTCGTATAATTGTTGGTGGTACAGCTCATTTATATACATTAATGGACTCCAGTTATTATAAAGAGTCTTCATATGAAGAAAGAATAAATCAAGTTGGTTTAATGTTTCAATATCAAAACGTTGGTCTTCAAAGCGGAATCAACATAGAACAAATTTGGGCCTCAATGAAAGAAAAATTTAGGACTACTTCATCTACATTATTTGTTTTTCAACCTCCAGTAGCAAGTCAACAAAATAAATCAGATTGGCAGTAAGTTTTAAATAGAATCGATATAAACTATAATAAATATATTCTTTATAGAACATGGCAGCAAACAGCTGGTAATCATCCAGTTGTAGTTAATCGAACATTATTTCCTATTTATAATCTAATCAAAAAGGAAACAACAGTTCGACAACATTTACGTAAAACAATTGACTTTTATTTAGAGAACGGAGTATTTCCAACATTAGCTGAATTGAATGATCAAGGTACACGTCGTAAGTCTTTAGTACCACTAAAACCTCAAGGTCCTATAATTGGACTTGATGTTGTTGGTTGTGGATATGATCCTCTTTTAATGGAAAGTAAATTTTGCATATTTGATCAAAGTAATTTCACTGACAATGAACAATGGTCAGATCCTTATAATAAAACCGTAACTTATTCAATACCTAATGGATGGTTTGTTGTTAATACTCCTGAATCATTAACATTTGATGGTTCAATTTTAGTAACATCTGTTGAAGATTATTTTCGTTCGACAAGAACAGTTACTGTTACAGAGTCAAGTGGTTGGTTAGGTATTCGTCGAAAACGTACTCAAAGAACAGTAACGGAATTTTATCGCCGTTTCTATCAAGATTATTATAATTTAGCACTTCGAATGAAACAAATTGGTTGGTATACATTATCAGTATCAGCATTTCCATATCCAAAATTAAATCCTATAGCTCAAACAGCTTTTGATAATTTGCCAACACGTTTTGATGTAAAAGATTTAAAAATTTGGCAAGATCTTTTTGATATATTTGGAACACATGTTGTTGTATCATCAAACATGGGTGGTCAAGTTTGGGCAGAAACATGGTATGAAAAATGTTTAACTCATGAACATGCACAAACATGGATTGATGAACAAGTAACAAAAAGTTGGTTTATATTCGTAATATCTGCTGAAAACAGCAACGATTATAGACAAGAAATTGATGAACGTTTTCGACAACATTCTATATCTTCAGCTCAATTATTAGGTGGTACTGACTCGATTAATCCATCTGAATGGGAAAAATGGGCTCCTACAATAAAAAGAAAACCTCATCCTATTTCTTATCGTCTTATATCATTAGATGAAATTCTACCAGAAAGTGATCTACGTAATGCACTTAAAGCAGCAATTGATTATGCCTTAAAACTAGCTGAAAAAGAAGATCGTAACTATATCAATCAATTAGAAAGTCTACGAGGTCCACCGAAAAATAAATGTAGTCAAAATGAAATTCGTACAAAACGTCAGAAACGAGCAATAAATTACGAAGAAGCGAAACGTGTTTTATGCCCTTATATTGGATATAATGGAAAGGAATGTCTTGGAACAAAAGCAACAGGACGAGCTCTAGTAGCAGAAAATGCACCTAAAGTATATATTTACATTTCAAGGGTACATAATAATTGAAATCAAAATTTATTTGTGTATGTTTTAGTTACCGATTGGTGTTGGTATGAGTCTTGACATAACAACAGGTACACTACTTCTTCCTGTTTTGGAGTATACCTATATTGGAAACAACTATTGGACTGATCCGATTTTAAATACAACATATCAAGTTCCTCGTGGAGTATCTCTTCCTGCAATTAACCAGAGTGATAATACACCTATTGCTCGTGTTTTTCTTACAGCTACCGAATTATCAAATGAATGGAAATATGAAAAATTACGAGGAAGTTGGTTAGGTGGAGAATTCGGTCATTCAAAATCATTAGCTGATATTTATAGAAGATTTTTTTCAAATAATCAAGGAACAGCTATTACACAAAATCCAACTGTTTTATATCGATTACGTGTTGAAAATCTTCAATTAAATAAATATGCCAAACAAGCTATAGCACAATTACCAATTAAATATAATGAAACTTTATACAAGGATTTTTTACGAAATTGGGGTACACACATAGTGCAACAATCTCTTATTGGTAAGTTACAAAATCTAAAAAAATTACAGATTTTCATAATAGATTTACTTTAATTAATATAGGTGGAATGCATGAACAACAAGTTCTATTTAAAGATTGTGTATTTTCATTTAATGGTGCAATTACATCAGAAAATATAGATGATTATCTTAAAAAAGATATTCTTTCTGAAACACTTGGTAATAGTTTTTATGCTGATCGTCGAAAAATTTCTGTTGATCATTGGCTTGGTGGTGATCCTACTGAGAAGAATGTAACACGTTGGCGACAAACATTAGCTGCTAATCCGGCTTTGTTGAAAATTGAAGAATATATACCTTGGTCGGATGTTATTGAAATTGATCCGGATGTACGTAACAATTTAAGAAAAATCATTCAAGCTCGTACTGCAGCAGCCGATAAAATTCGAATAGATGAAGAAAATCGACTGAATGAACAATATATCAATGGAAGCTATATGGCTAGAAAAGGCTCAATTGGTCTTCTAAACAATGATAAATGTGATATAACATCTGCAACATTTGGTTCGGTAAAAGATTGTTCAGAAGGATGTCCAACTAGCACACAGATAAGACTTAATGATGACTTTTTTGATAATCAACAGCTTTGGTATGTGAGAGATGAAACAACAGGATTTATTCGAGCTCGAGCACGTATAGATGGACGTTAGTTAAAAACTATTTTATTTATTTTTGAAATATACAAAACTACTTGCTTTTCTTATTATAGAAACAGTACTTGAAGGATCTATGGTCAATGCTGGGTGTTCATCGATTGCTGTTGGAGGAAATCCTGCTATATCTGCTCATATATGCGTTTCTTGTGACTTAGTTAGTAGTTTTGCCAATCAGTGTGTATGTGTTTGTCCAACATATTCATCATCAAGTGGATAATAAGATATTTCTTCTGTTTATTGAAATCGTGATTTTGGCAAAATCTTATCTGTTAGTCAATATTCAATAAGGGTGTGGGTGGTGTGGGTGTGTGGGTGTGGGTGTGGGGTGTGGGTGTGGGTGGTGTGGGTGTGGGTGTGGGTGGGGTGTTGGTACGGGTGTGGGTGTGGGTATTGACCCTCAAAGAATCCACACCCACACCCGGCAACGAAACGGTCGGTTCAGTGGTTTTCCTGGGATTTCACGGAGGCAGTATTCTGGGACGGAATTCGTTGAATTTTTCCGCTTTCTTTCGTATCATATCCCCCCGGAAAGCGCGGGAAATTCTAGAAAAAAATCCGTCGATTTCCATTTGAAATCTCAATATTCGGTTCCTCAACGGAAACAATTGCAGTCGACTTGGTTTTAGACAGATTTTGTACGGTCAATTTCCTTACAGATTGTCATAGACGTTTCTAAGTTACTCACCGTCAATTCTTGAGGCCGAAAGCAGTCTATCGTTACAGCATACGTATGCACTATGGCACCCCACTTGCGATTTAACAACTTCGCCTCACAACAAAGTAGGCATCATATCTTCCCAGCTTCCGAATAGTTAACGAAATTCAGCTTCGCCGATCGAAAATGACAAAACAAATCTAGTTTCGAGCGGAACCTTTCCAATCCTATAATAGTAGTGACGTACAGCTTATTACTCGGTTCCATTACGCTAAGCAACAAATACCTACTCACCATTATATAAACACAGCACAACCTTCCCAGAATCTGATGGATGCATTTTTGAACCAATAGAATTCCGCGATTCTACTACTCAGAGATGCACAAAGAGGGACCCATACATATATTCCTCATTCGATAGAGCACCCTAGATAACGCTAGGGTCGACCCAAGCATGGCTATCTATTGTCCTTATAACTAGAGGGAAAAGTCTCCCGAAATCCGATTGGTCAACTTTTCAACCAATCAGAGTCAATACAGGGTCGGTATTCATTCACCATTTTGTTTTGAGTCACAGATATGTATATATATATGAGTGAATTGTTCACTCGATTCTCACTCCTTACCCTTTGGCGAGAAGTAAGTATTACCCGTACGGTAAAAGACATTTAAACGTCTTTTAGTGAGTAACTGCAGTGTTCTAAATGATTTCAACGAGGAGATCAAACTTTTCGTGAAAAACGCCTTTAAAGGCGTTTAAAGGAGTTTAATCGTAAACTTCGTAAGTAAGTTGAAATGCGGATCCAGATGCTTGGATACATCTCGTAAAATGCTTTTAAAGGCCTTTTTCTAAGTAACTCAGTGCTCTAGCTGATTTCCCCATGGAAATCAGAGTTTTTGTGAGAAACGTCTTTAAAGGCGTTTAAAGGAGTTGGGAACAAGAGTTTGACTGCGGATTGGATTAGTGGGGTTTTGTTTATCCGACGCTAATTACGGTAGTTCACGTTGAAATACGGTAGTATACGTTGACGTTTCCGATCGTATCCGTGGAAATACGGCCGTTTTACGGCGCAGGTTTTGGTGTATGCGGTTGGCGTGTTTCAGCGTATACGTCACGGTGTTATACGGCCGTAATACGGTCGCTACGAAACTGGTGAAATACGGTCCGTTTACGGTCGTAATTTCAGCGTTTACGACCGTTTACGGGAACGTAATCGGTCGTGTATGGTCGTTTACGACCGTCGTAATCATCGTCCTGGGTACGTTGAGGTTAGGTTCGTCTTATAAGCAGGATTTCCGGGTAGTTCCTGAAAGCCCGGCCAGGAACTGTCTTGGTGTCCGTGGCACACGATGGAGCCCCCAGACTCAGTCACGTATGTCATCGGATGGGTGCATGTGGATGATGTAAGTCTTCCCGCGCGTGCGAGAATAGAATAGCTTTCAATTCATTGTTTCATTTAATCACGATTTATTTGAAAGAGAAAAAAAGAGAACGAAACCAAGAAAAATTAATCATACCAATTGAGTTTATGCGATATTAAATTTTTGTACTCGATGATTTCTCCAATCGACGACATAGAGATTGCCATATCGATCGAATGATAAACGTACGGGTTGATTGAGTTGATTCGATTGTACTCCGTAACCGTTTCCATCAATAATGACATTTCCGTGTGTGGCTCCTTTAGGCCAACGCATGATTCGATGATTCTGTTCCTCAGCCACATAGACAGTACCCAATTGATCGACAACGACTCCATTAGGACGATTCAATTGTGTGCGACTATTTCCTTGTCCTTGACCACCGGCTACGACAATGCCTTGTTTTGCACCTTCATCCCATTTCATAACACGATTATTTCCATAATCAGACACATAAACTGAATGTTCTCGATCGACAAATACGTAGCGGGGTTTAGAGAGTTGATCAAGACAGTTTCCTTTTCCATTGCCACCTGCAACCACAGTGCCTTGAGTGTCACCAGTTTTATATCGTCTGACTTCATGTTTTTCATAGTCAACGACATAGAGATAACCATTGTCGTCCATTGTCAAACCCCAGCAAGAGATATTCGAAATAATTGTTTCTCCAGGAGTACCATTTCGACGAGGCCATCGAACTACTCTGTTATTCCACCCATCGCTGATGATGAGACTATCGCTGTCTTTGTCAATAATCACATCTCGTGGAAATTTTAATTGATGAGCTCCATTTCCATCAGCAACCAATTTTCCATTCGGTGCACCAATTTTCCATTCCACAATACGGTGATTACACTGATCAGCGACATAAATCGTTTGATCGTCGTCGACGTATAAACCCAATGGGTTAGAAAGTTGATTGATTCTACTGCCCTGTCCATTTCCTCCAGCAACAGTGATGCCATTCTTTGACCATGTTGCATTCGGATGAATATCAATGGAATTTGCATGTAGTGGTGGTACTAAAATGAAACAAAAGTATGGAGTAGAAATAAAAAGTAATTTAATTGGTACGATCAGAAAGAATTAACAAAAAATTTATCAGAATAAATATCCAGTTTTTTTAAAACATATTTATTGAAACTTACAGCTGCAATCGGGATTTGTTTTTATAATTTTACTCTAGTTATATTGTGAGTCAATGACGTAACTAGGAGTATGACCATTGGACAATAGAGCAATGCAAAAAAAAATCTCGATAGACATGCATGTTC
Source organism: Rotaria sp. Silwood2 (assembly GCA_905329745.1). Taxonomy (NCBI): domain Eukaryota; kingdom Metazoa; phylum Rotifera; class Eurotatoria; order Philodinida; family Philodinidae; genus Rotaria; species Rotaria sp. Silwood2. The sequence continues at coordinate 44,090 of CAJNSZ010000362.1, read as the reverse complement.
GAAGACTCAATGGATATTATTTCAACAAATTGTTTCTTATTATGATCAAGCGCTTACCAAAATCAGGAGAAAAATGAGTAGATTTTTCTTTGAATTTCGAGATAAGGTCCAACTTGTCTCTCGTGTAGGATGATAGTTGTCAAAAGTAGTTTTAAAGAGTTACTCTATAAGCAATTATTAGAATGTAAAAAAAAAATAGAAGACGAAAGAAAACTCATTAAGTAGAATAAATTAGAACAGAAATAAATAAATAACCAATTTACTAAACTATTCGTGGTCTGAATCCTTTGGATTGGTCGGAAACTAATTGTATGAGAAATGCAAAAAAAAATGGGAGAAAATATCTTATATCTTCAGACTACACAATTAAAAATTATAAAGAAAGATGGAATACGATTGAAGATCTCTGTAGAAACTTTGTGTACTTGTGTATAATAGAGCAACCGGATTCTTCCAATACAGAGAGAGGCATCGATTTCAAAAGATCTCGTTTACTTAAAAGATAATTATAAAATTGCGTACAAGGAATGAGTATCCAGTGTAATTTTTAATTTAGTTTCGATTATTATTCCATAAATATTTCTTCTTTCTCAAATTTCTCATGAATGGAAAAAGTATGGTTTTCATTTTAAATCTCACCACTTATGTTAATATCTAGTANACTTCAAGTAATATTTGAAAAAATGCCTTTTCTATTTCTAACTATTTTAACACTTATAATGTTGACTTGAAATTCACTACGTCAGCATTATCTTAATTATGATGAGATCGATTTGTGTATCTTGAGAAAATAATTCAAAGTCTTCTACTACAGAACTTGTATCTTTCGATTGATATTTTTCTTACATAAATCAATCGAATATGTACATTCAATAGTAAAGCTAGTAAATACAACATCTACTAGATATTAACATAAGTGGTGAGATTTAAAATGAAAACCATACTTTTTCCATTCATGAGAAATTTGACTATAACATTGTAGCGAGACCAATGTATCGTATTTAATTTGAGAAAAATATTATTGTTCATTATACTCGATATTCTTTAGTTGAAAAGTTGATATCTATTAGATAGTTTATAAAAATGGATTGTTTTTAAGAACAATGTCCTTTCTATTCTACATATAAAAGGCAACGCAGAGAAAAATGAATTTATCATTGTCAAAGGCAACATAGATGATCTGATGATATTCGTCATTATTGTTGAATATATGTTGGTTAAAACAATTAGAGGATAGAACAAAGATTTAGAACCATCGTAGCTAATACTTTAACATTCGTGTTCTGATATGGACATAATTCGAATACTAGTCGGTATGACTGGGTGGGTGTGGGTTGCTATAANAAGTGTATAACATCCATAAACTGTTTTTTTTTAAAGAGAAACTTGAGATTTTTAGTGTAAAACGTGCGCATGTTAAGTCATTAAAGAGTCCTTTGGCTGCTGAGAACGTTTCATTTTTAAATGACATTGTTAAAAAATTTCGGAGTTTTTCGGAGTTGGAATCGGAGTTATAAAAAGAAAGATTTCGGAATCGGAGTCGGAGTCGGAAGAAAGAAATTTTTCGGAGTCGGAGTCGGGTTTCGGAATGAAAAAAATTGACTCCGCAGGTCTCTAGTCAGCATTGTTGCCTGTAATGAAAATTTCTGTTGAAAATACCATGAGAATTTTCTATTGTCTTAGAATCTTTATCAAAATTGATGAATTACTGGTCGTTCATGACTTTCTTTTCGTGGATTTCTGAAGAATCATCGACATTTTTGCTTAAGTTTCTGTTGACCTATTAGTAGACACTGATCGTCTCTGAGCTTCCTGCTGGATCTGGTTCTACAAACATTCCCTAGTGGTAGCATAAGTCGAGCGAAATATAGGAGCCTGCCTATCATGCTCATCTAGAAATGTCAGCAAATCAAGTGCATCGTCATCAATGTAGTCTTCCACCAAAATCCAAGTACGAAACTTACAAATTTCTCTGTCTCGTTTAAGTTTCATGAATATTTTTTCCCATTTTCTTAGCGATCTATTCTTCATCAACATTGTCTTCAATTTTCATTGTAAACAGTTTCAAAACTAAGAAAACTTTCGAAAACCTCTTCGAATATCTTTATATTCATTTTCATCTCTTCACGTAGCATGAGAAATTTTAAAATGTTCTTGTCAGATAAATAGAGATTATAAGTCCTTGAGAACTGATTCTTGAAATGCGGAAATAAAAATTCTTGACCTTCAATGAATAGTATTGGATTGATTTTAACGCATTCTTATTGAAACTTGTCAGCTCATTATAAAACAGAGAGACACAAAGCGAAAAAAGACTCTCTTGATAAGATGCAATCAAGGAGACAGTAATTGAAAAAAAAAGTAGTTTTACTTTTTTTTCGCCACCATACATTTATTTACATATTCAATCTGCACAGTGCCTTCACGCACTGCGTTTACAGATACGAATAAAAAAAGATGGCAATGATGATAGAAGCGTATTAATTAAATGTTTTTTTTCTTCGTTCTCAATACACATATCTGGTAGTGCCTCCCTGTCTTTTCATATTTGCAGTTTTAGTAAAAAAAATTCGATATAATCATGCGGTTATTAATCAATGCAAACGTTATTAAAAAATTATTTTTTCACGTGGCAAGTTTCTGTATTTCTAAAGACACCAAGAGTATACTTGAATGATACTCTTGTGTTTTTATTTTTATTATTGAAGAACAAGATGAATTCTGTCGTTCATATATTTCTTGAGATAAGTTGATCTACGTTGTCCATCGATATAGAAAAAAAAAAATAAATACAAGAAACAATTACTTAAGCTAGAATGAGAATGGTAGTATATTTACACTGTTCGCGTCATTTCTCTTCTGCTAATATTAGAAGCATTTTTTTTTGTATAGGTGAAAGTGAAATTTAATAAACTAATTTTAGATGTGTACTGATCATTTCTTTTTTTTTTACTGGATTCATATGTGAGATAACTCAGTAGAAAAATTAATATTCATTCTGCTGAATAAAAATAAATCATTTTTTTTAAATTTGATTGTTCTCATATCTTTGCCTTATGATCTGTGGCGATGAATAATATTATATTTTTTTTGTTGAATTATTTTCAAGATATACAAAAGTATATAGCAATACATCCAAGATTTAGAAATCGACAATTCAAAAACAAATATTCGAAGAATTCAAGATCCTTATAGGATTTTAAAATCAATAACTTCAAACTATCATAGAATGTAAGAAAATAGAACAGAATTCGATTGATTCTATTCAATTTAAAGAAGTCAAGTTGCATGTGTAATATAAAGCATTTATTCTTGAATATTAGCACAAACTAGAAGAATTCAACAAATCAGTAATATTTAAATAATATTTGGTCTTTTCAACTAATTATCAATAAGGGCGAAGTATGAATCACTGCCAGTATGTTAGCATGATTTTTTTATCAAAAGTTACTTGCTCTTACAGACATTTGGGGTAATATGATCGCAACATTATCATCTTTGCCCTTATATTTTTATTTTGTTGCATTTCTTGTTGTCGTTGAGTTTTGGATTTGAACATTGCTGTAGTTCAGGAGAAGACACTAGTATTCAAGCAGTCACATTTATACTCACATCTACATTCACATACAGTAACAGTCAATGCCGTAGCTACACACAATCTGTCAAGCGACGAACTGTCTTTGGCTTTTCATAGTTACTAGTTGCAGTCGGTTCAAAACGCTTAGAGTCGTTGTGTTATTTTACAAATTCTAGTTAGATACGATGCATTTGAAATCCATCGTTCGATTAACTAATCAACTTCGACTAAAAACGTTCTAAAAAATAACAAAGCACCTTATTCATTTGACACTTGCTTATGACAATAGCTATGATCTTGCCCATGATTTTCGTACCTAGCTGGAAGCTGCTTACAGTAATGATCATCTGTCATTGAATTACAAAATAATATTTCATCGATCGAGTCTTCTAAGAAGATAAATTTTTGTGTAGTCGATAGAAAGAGCCATGCTCATGCAGAAATGCGATGCAAAACAGCATACTACTGGCATTTCTCATATTGGAGATCAATACGCTATTACTTCGTTTACTAATGAGATAGAAATTTCGACAATCGAGTGTGATGCGTTATTGCATGCAAATATGAATGCATTTTTTTTCTTGTAGCAACTAGAAACGGGAAGAAAGGCAAAAAAGAGAGAAAGAATATAGAAAGAAAAAAATACACGCGATGACGAGCTCATCGTGAAGAAAAAAAAACACCTAATTAATGGAAATTTCATGGTTGATTGATTCATGTAAGCATGCATAAACTGGAAAAAAAATCACGTAATTTCGTAAACAATGCATACCAAGCAAAACTAGTTACAAACATACAAAACAAAACTTATATACACCAGTATCACTTGATATGTAAGTATTTTTTTATTTCAACATTATTAAACTAACGATACAAGCAAAGTTGGAATTTAAGAGTAACTACTAACAACAAAACACGCCGGAATATGGAAAGAAGACATTTTAACCATCAGACAGTAATTTTAAGAAAGCTCCGATTGAAAACGCTTAGTATATCCAATCGATAGTCTAGATAGATGTAAGGTCGTCACAATTCAAAACTTCAGCAAAATGTTTCCGATTTTTTCAGAAATTTCTTTCATGAAAAAAAAATTGTAAATACTGTTATATAACCCTGAAAAAAAATAGTTGTAGTCGATGTTTTTGAACATATCGTTACTATAAAAAGGCATTTAAAAAGAAGTAATTATAGATTCTGAAAGCTCTTGGAGTTCTCTATCATCCTATATATTTATGTTTTAAATCAAATGTATTTGTAAGAAAATAAATTGAGTTCAATGAAAGTCCCCTCCAGTGTCCGACATGGGTCAATTTTTTGTGACCCGACCCGAGGTCAAGAGTTTTTTTATTGGTCTGATCCGGTCCGATCCAAGTATGATTCAACCCAACCCGATCCGAGGTCGAAGATATTTTTTGTCAAGAAAAACGAGTTTTTTTCACAGGTTAACAATCTTTTCAGTGTATCTATATCACCTCTCTCAATATTCGAAACGAAGAAACCATTATCTCATCTGAAATTGCCGTTTGTCTTATAAAAAGTTTGATATCGGTGAACTGTTAGTGATCCGATCGAGCCCGAGGTCTCACTTGACCCGAGGCGGATACTGGTACCCTCATCATCAAATTCCTCACGGATTGGATTTTGCTGTCGTCTTCTCAATTAGTATTCAAACTTTGCATCCCCATGAAAATAGTTTTTAAAAAAAGTACTTATATATTCTGATAGAGCTGGAAAGTCTCTATCATCCTGTATACCTATGGATTGTCTTCCGCTTATTTACTGAAGAATAATCCGATTATTACAAAGACATCCTTTCACAAAGTTTAAAAAATTGAATTTTTCCTATCTCTTTCGTTTTTAATTTTAGAAGTCTAGCATAACAGAGAATTTCAAGCGCCACCAGAATATATAACTACTTTAAAAAAAAACTATTTTCATAGTGGTGAAAAGTTTTAATAGATAATTGAGAAGACGGCAGCAAAATCCAGTTCACGAAGAATCTGATGATGAGGGTACTTTCATTGAAGTCAATTTATTTTCCTGCAAACACATTTGATTTAAAACATAAATACGCAGGGTGGTAGAAAACTCCAAGAGCTTTCATAATCTATAATTATTTCTTTGTAAATGCCTTTTTATAGCAACGGTATGTTTAAAAAATCGATTACAATTTTTTTTCTAGGGGTATATATCAAGGTGAGAAAAAATGAGCCCAGATACTGACCCATGTGACCTATTTTTTTCTTCTTCAATAAATTACATTTTTTAATCGAATATTTTTCTCTCTCTCATCTAGTTTTGAACTTGAAAAAATAATAGAAACTTTGGTATATATACCAAAGTTTTTATTATTTTTTCAAGTTCAAAACTAGATGAGAGAGAGAAAAATATTCGATTAAACAATGTAATTTATTGAAGAAGAAAAAATAGGTCACATGGGTCAGTATCTGGGCTCACTTTTTATCATCTTGATATATGGCAGTATTTACAATTTCTTTTTATGAAAGAAACTTTTGAAAAATGTAAAACATAGCTTTTACTGTGTTTCTTGATGAGTTCTATCCAATGAAATCAAAACAATTTTGCTGAAGTTTTGAATTGTGGTGACCTTAGCTTTAGCAAGTCAAACGCAATCACGTTTACACTGTTTACACTTGAAGCAGAGTTATAATGGTGAAATACACAATTTTTACTCTTAGGAAGCTAACATACGAGCAAATTTAAGAACTCCAAATAAAATATTTTTATTTATGTAGAAGCAGTGAGAAAAGTTTTTAGGATTTCAACGAAATCAATTCAAAGATAACATGTTTTTCCACAAAAATACACCTGATTCGTTCGTATGTATCAGTATTGCTCAAAGAGTGAGCACAGCATTAGACTGAATTTCATAGATTGACATGTTTGTCTTTCTAGATGAGAATCTTTTCGAAGTTAGCACGAGTAAAACGAGGTCTGATGAACAATAGCACTTAAACAAATAAAATCGAGCCAATTTAACCTTATTGAAAGGTTGTAACTGTATTGTAAAATCAATCGTGGAGTGATATGAATGTCATTAGGCGGTTTGAATCTCTTGCTAGAAGCTTTTATGGATTTTCTGCTGCTCTAGCGTTTTCATGTGTATGTTGTTTCAGAAAATAGAATTTTAGTGTTTCATTTTTGTTTCTGAACTATGTATCATTTACTAACCGATCTGTCTCATGCGACAATCATTAAAGATTGCCAAGTAACAAATGCAGCAAGAAATGGTGATCTTCGTATTTTTTCTATAACTATTTTAATTTTTTTCCTTTTCAAAAGAAGCTTATTTCTAAAAGTTCAACCATACAAATCTGTATTAGACGCGTATTAAGAACTTTTCTGAAGAAATTTCAGGATGAAAGTTCCGCTGGGACTTTAACCTTACTGAAAAAAGATGTTTTTCAAACTAGTTTTGGAAGTAAACTCCAGAAAAGCATAATTTCAAGTTCAATAAATTCAAAATTCTGATTGATAAAGCTGCTTTTCAATAATATTGTATAAAATGGTCAAAAGCCTATCATTTTCCTGGCCGAACTAAAAAACAATAGGATTAGATCGCATTTTACTTCTGCTTCTAATCCAGAAGTCACTTTTTATCAAACATAAGCAAAATTTGAAGCCAAAGACATGATTTCTGATTAATTATGCTTATTTTCACAAGAGATCAACAACTCATGTTAGAAATAGATAAACTTGAGAAAATCCGAGAAAGATAATTGGAGATGTACATGAAGAGGATTAGCATAAAATTACAGGCTGTCCCAAAATTCGTGATCACTTTAGAATTATTTATAATTTCATTATGAATCAAACCTAATGTAATAATTCTCGTTATTTAGCAGAGAAGATCAGTAAGTATTTTTCATAAAGACAAAGTTCCTAAATAACCTTCAAAATTATGACCTTTGCCTTCAACAGCAAAAATGTAGATGTTTTACAATTTTCAAAAACAACATTATGAGACTTTTTCTTTATTATATCTATTTCTTTTGTTATCCGAGTGTTTAAATTATAGAGATCTTTCGCGTTTTTTTTTGTAAACATTGGGTTCAAGGTGGCTACATAGATAAAAATCCAATGATGTCAAGTCTGGTGATTGAGGATCCACCATATGGAGTCGTCTCATCCAATCCACCTGTCATCGATGATGAAACACTAACTCAAGATAATTCTTTTAAAACGCTTCAGAATCCCTTGTATCTGATTTCACAGAAGAAACAAAAGCTTCAATGATAGGTGGATTGGAAGAGATTTTTCAATATGATGAATTCCTCAATCATCAGACCTGACACTATTCCACTTTTATCTATGGAGTCATCTCGAATCAAATATTTACAAAACAAACGTAAAAGAGGGTGTGAGTGTGGGATGTGGGTATGCATCTTTCTATTCTATGAACCCACACCACACGAACACCCACCCACATTTTTTCGTTCTTTTATTGTTACGCATATTGTTCTCTTTTAAAAATATTTAACACTAATATATAATATTCTAGATTTATTCTTCGTCATTTTTTAGTCAGATAATTATCTATAACTTTCGTTACTTATTTGTGCCGAAATGAGAAACCAACAACTTAAATAGCTCCATGAAAACTCGGCCGTCAAATACATCAACTAGATACTCTACATTTCAACTAATCTCAAGAGACGAATTCGTTTAAACGCTTTGGATTGCATTAAAATACGCGAGAAATAACGAGTGAATATTGAACATAATGATATTCACTCAGAAAATTTCGCGTAACAATGTTTATTTCGTTGATCTTCCGGAGATTAATACACACACTAACCTGTGAGCGCATCAAAACTGGTGAAGGTTACGCTGGAAAAGAGTAAAAACGGGTAAACCTAGAAAAATATTACACGTTGGAACGTGTTTACAAATCTATAGCGCTTTCTAAAGCGTAAAATAAATCGTCAACATAATACTTTTACGATATCTGAGCCTTAAAATGATGTTTTAACAAAATTTTAAGTCGTTCTTAAAGAATCTTGTCTGACTAGTAAAACTCATTAGATTGAACAATTTATATACCTGAATCAGAACAATTTAATATTTCTGGACCCGAACTTGATTATTTTTTTTTTTGTGGATTCCGGACTCGATCCGTAATCTCAAACATCTCAATAAAACTTTCTGATTCAATTTTGATTATCCCATCCCAGACCCCAGAGATTGTTGATTTGTTTTTTACTTAGGGTTCTCAATTCATATTTTCTTTCAACTTAATTCATATACATATACTAAGTTATCGGCAATTTATATTTATTCTTAATTGACAGGAAAATGACATGCCAAAGTAAACTTTACGTAGTTTTTAAACGATTTGATGGTGATCCCATATTAATTAATTTACAATTAATTCTTACTCCTATGTAATAGTTCCTGATAAACAACAACTATTTCTATTATCAATAGTTTTGTACTTTTGTATTGAATCATATTCATGCAAAAATAAAAACATAGTACGAATTTTTCCTAAAGAATAAGAAAAAATTTATCGATTGAATAAAATACCATTATACACATGAACAATTTTTTTCGGTGTGCACCCGATGGGCTCTACTAACTGGAAAGTGGAATGACAGTTATATAAACTAAAAATCCTTATTGAGCATCATAAACTATGCACTACTGGTAGAACAATTTTTTAAACCCAACAGAAAAATGAATTTCGATAAGTAACATGTAATCTCATGGAAAATTTTATTTTTATTTTTTCATTACACTATTCATTAAATAAATAAGTTATTTGTTTATTCTTTTATAGGTAAAATTAACTATACATTTGACTAAGATATTAATTTCTGATATTTTTCGTTCATCGTAATGTCATTTTATCGAAATGAAATTGATGGGCTACGAGCAGTTGCTGTTATTCCAGTTGTTTTATATCATACTGGCTGTACTTCATATTTTGCTGGAGGTTATATTGGTGTTGATATATTCTTTGTTATCAGTGGTTATCTAATTACATCTGTCATTGAAAATGAACGTGAAGAAGACAAATTTTCACTTGTTCATTTTTATGAACGACGATGTCGTCGGATTCTTCCAGCACTTTTTTTCATTTTATTTATTAGTAGTATTTTTGCTTATCATTGGATGTTACCTGATCAATTGAAAGAATGTGGACAAACTTTAATTTCTATTGTTGCTCTTTCTTCAAATATATTCTTTTGGTGGAAAGATGATGGTTATTTTACACAATTAACTGAATTAAATCCTTTTATTCATACATGGAGTTTAGCTGTCGAAGAACAATTTTATTTTGTATTTCCATTAATATGTTATTTTTCTGGAAAGAAAAAACATTGTCTTATTATTTTACTGATATTTTTGACTTTGTTTAGTTTTTTTCTTGCTCAATGGGGTGGAAATTTTCAATCAACTTCTAATCATCATTTTCATATGTTTTCTCAACATTCATGGGCATCATTTTACTTACCTATAGGACGAGCATGGGAGTTATTACTCGGTTCTTTTGCTGCTTTCTACTTAAAACTCAAAAGATCAGTCAGGTATATTCGATATAAACATTTATGTATCTTATTCAATTCAGTTGCAAAAAAGAATGTTACAATTTTTATACTAATTATCCTTTTTCTTTTGATGCCAATAGGTTAAACTGAAACAGGCCAAATACAAAGCTGAATTTATTTCAATAAGCTGATTTAATTATATGTCTATAAAAAGCAGAAAATAATCATGAAAATATAGTTGTGTTTTTAATTTATTCAAATAGAAAAGACAATCTCCTTATTGAAATTTTTGATAAAACTCATTATAATGAATTTTTTCTGAAGAGAAAATATTACCATCAAGATCTAGCATGTAAGATTATCATAAAAATTTTGACACAATGTGAACAATAGTTCACTTAATCACATTGATGTCTTAAAGAATTAAATGAGAATATATTTCAACTAGGATTGCTTGTTCTGTTCGAATATGGTTTTCGAAATTTGATTTTTATTTTTTGTGATATTGGCATTCAAAAATAGATGTTCAATGCTTTAATTTTGTACCAGTTTGTAGAGAAAGATTTATTCTACAAATGACGTACTATCTCAAATTTGTTTTTTTTTTCAATAAGATATATAGGTTTCTATTTCCTTTTCATTATTATTTTTGAAAAATAGATTTATCGATCCAATGAATTTTTATTTAATAGTAAGTTACTCTGAAGAAAACTTTCTTGAATTGATTTGATCAGGGGCAGTGCGAAGATGTCGAAGCAGGGGAGGGGTACTCCCAATCCCTTCCGCTCGCGCCGCCCCTGGATTTGATAGGACATTAGAACTTAATTCAATCTAATAAAGTGTTGAGTCTTTTACTTTGAACACTTGTATTAATTGACAGAAAGATTGAGCAAAAATAGAATTTAGTATTGTCCAAAATTTTTCTAAAAATGTTGAGATTATCTTTTAGAATTATATCAGAAAATTTATTGTTTATTTCATAATTTAATAGATCTAAAGACAAAGTAAATAGTGAACTACGTGTTCATATGTTTTTCTTCCTGTAATGGATACATCCAAAATTAAATATATAAAATATTTTTCGATATTTAGTGTGGTCTCATCCAATATATACAATCAATTCTTTGCCTTTATTGGACTTGTACTGATTGTGATATCAATTGTGTTTTTTGATAATAGAAATGTGCCTCCATTTCCAAATTCTTATACTCTTATACCTACAGTGGGTGCAACATTGATTATTTTATTCGGACAAGACGATACATTAGTTGGACGATTACTTTCTATACGTCCATTACGTTGGATAGGTCTTATTTCTTATAGTGTCTATCTTTGGCATCAACCTTTACTGGCTTTTGTTCGCATACGAGCTACAAATACACCAGAAATATTACCTATGTTGATGATAGTCAGTATTGTCTTTCCACTTAGTACTTTTAGTTATGTTTTTATTGAAAAACCATTTCGTAATAAAAACAATTTTTCTCGAAAACAAATATTTTCTGCTTCGTGTATAACTGCTGTAATGACATTTATTCTTGCATTATTTCTTATTCAAACTGCAACTAATCGAACATTACTACTGAACAAAGCAGCTGATTCTTATCTATCTGATTTAGCAAAATATGGTCATGGAGGATATGTTGAAGGAGCATTTGATGCTTTAAGACAAAAGACAAATACATTTTCAACTCAAACATCAACAATAAATAAAAAACTGATACTAATTGGTGATAGTTTTGCACAAGATTTTTATAATATAATTATTGAAGGAAAACATTTAACCAATTATGAAATTCGTGTATTTTTTGTTCATGGACGTTGTCAAATGTATATAGGTCCAGAAGATCGAAAACAATTTATTAATGCAATCGATCAACAAACATGTGAAAATCGTAATGATATTAAATATGCTTTACCTCTTATTCGGCAAGCCGATATTATTATTTTATCTGGTAAATGGTTTGAATGGAGTGCTAAACGATTACCAATGACATTAAAATTATTAAATTTAACAAAACAGCAACAAATATTTGTTATTGGACGAAAACATTTTGGTAATGTTAATCTAAAATTATATGTTAATAAATCAACTGAATATCGTCTTAAACAATATCAATATCCGAGTAAAGAAGTGATCGAAATTAATAATTTATTAGAAAAAACAATAGATGAATTCATATTTGTCAATATACTAAAAATGATCTGTACTGGATATAATCGGACATGTCCTATTTTTACTCGTGATGGAAAATTAATAACATATGATGGAAGACATTTGACTAAATATGGTGCTATTTATGTTGGAAATATTATTTTTAAAAATAAACCATTAAATAAATTATAAAGAATTTGTTAGATTTTAAATAGAAAATAAATCATTTTGAATAAAGATCATCCAATGATATTATGCGTGATATAGATCAAAAAAAATTTGATGTGATAGTCATTGTAAAGAATGAAATTCTTAGTTGTTTAAAGCATATTTATATTCAATTGAAATTTCTATTCGATTCAAAAATGAAGTATTAATGTTTTGTGTGATATCAAATGATTATTAAATATTTTATATTTATCAATAGCATTATTTTATTATTTCGAGAAGTATATCCGAAGGAGAAGTACCTTATTTTCCGATACTTATCAATGAAAATTTTGAAATTCTCATTTTAAAGAGAAAAATAATAGTAGTAAATGTGTGACACTTCTCTCTATCCTTCATACCTACACCGAAATTCACACTTACATCCATCCCATCTTCTGCAAAACTTTTTCCTGCTCTTTTCGCTATTTACCCGTCTTTGAGCATACTGGACATATATTTATATATATGTAGCCAATGGCACTGTTTCTTTTTCGGATTAAAATATGATGATAGAGAAATGTCATTCACAAAGAACCGCTCTTCTGTCATAAACTTCATCACATCTATTTCCTGTTTTTTCTAAAAAGTTTCTCATTTCTATTACTATTGTGGTTCATGCTAACAGACAAGATAATATACATATATTATTTTCTTATATACCTTTCTGTTTCTCTGCTCTTTTCTATTCTCATTATAGAGTAGTTTCTGTGTAATTTTGCTCTGTTTGTTTGTTTATTATTATTACTAAGCGTGTATTCTGAACCTGCAGTAAAACAAGTTCAAAACAAATTGAAATAAACATACACCTTAATAATTGATGACCTTTAACATTAACAAAATAGAAAAAAAAAAGAATATAATTACATATATACATATATAATGGATGATACGGATATGGAAAAAAAAAAGTTTAGTGTTGATCAAGGTGAAGAATTTATTGTTGAGCGTAGTCATAATCATCATTTTCGAAATGATCTAAAAGAATATTTATGTGCATGAAAAGTTTATCCTGAAGAACAGTATACTTGAGAATCATTTATTGCAAAAACCTTGTTTCAAGAATAAGGATTTGTCATCATCGTTTTAGCAAAACTTTTTTCTGTTAATAAATTAATGAAATTTGATGGCTAAACTTAAACCAACATGTTTTTCACACATGTTGATAGCAGATTTCAAATACTAGAAAAATTTCAAGGATTAACTGTCAAATATTCTCAGTAAACGGCAAAGTATAGATTCTCCGCTTTTTCTCCATTGAGATGAGTACAACCAAGCATAGAATCAAGTATATTCATTTGTCGTCATAATAAGTGAAGTTCTTTTTACAATTTGAGACGAACGAATACATTTTAACCCTTTGGGTCCGGGCGACGCACATATGCGTCCTGGGATTTTACGCACTGAATACCTTTAAAAAACATGGTTGTTTTAGTTATTNTTACGAACCCGATCCATCTGCGAATTCATTAAATAATATGCTGATTACCTGAACTATTAAGGGAGAACCCATAATTATCAGTAATTATAGATAACTTTAACCGCACAGGTATCCTAAATACAAATATTCATACAATTTTTACTACTAAATAACTAAAACAACCATGTTTTTTAAAGGTATTCAGTGCGTAAAATCCCAGGACGCATATGTGCGTCGCCCGGGCCCAAAGGGTTAATCTTCTAATGTATGTTTCAATAGCGAGTGTTCATTTTCAATGAATTTTTCAAACCGTATAGAATTTAATCTTCATACTTCGGGTAAATAATCAAAAGATATTTTAGGGATAATCTAGTAGTAGTATCCTGCGAAAACGATATTAAATAAACTTTGTTTTACTTCATGTATATACTCTATAAATTTTGTTCTTTCAAACAAAAAAAAAATATCAAAGTTACTCCGATGTTACACATTGTTGAAAAATAGATTTTGACATTCTTTCAAATACTTTGTCATCACTTATTAATTAAAAGAAAAATAACAAAAACTAGGCAAGTTCATACATTATTCATCAAATTGTAATTCAATTGTGAGAGCTATTATTTCATTTTGATTATTATCTTCGTAAGGTTTATTAATCAGGTTATCTCAACATATAGCATTATTATAATTTTCTCGTCGATGTTATTTTACTAAAAATAGACTTTCAACGATAATTTTATTGTTAATTTAAGGCCTTCTCACATTGCATTAGGTGTGACATTAGCAGAAGTTAGTTTATATCTTGGGTCACGAGTTATGTGCAGTTTATAGTATAAGAAATGAATCGTTTAAATCTCTCGAATCATCTAGGAAAAGAAGCTTAAACTTGTTAAATAATCAGCATTTGCTAATAACAATGGTCATATAAATTTAGAAATCTCTGACTATTTCTAGTCGAGCAATAGTGCTCAAACGATTCACAGTATAGTGGTCATAAAAAAGTACTTAAACTTCAACCATTTAATCTCACAGTTGAATCACAAATAGAGCATGTTGAACTGTGATTGAAAGAACTAATCAGGACTTGATCGATCTTCATACGAGAATATCTCAAAATAGAAAATAAACCTGATGATGTTAAACTTGTCATTGTGCAATTCCATACTGCCTTCATCATCAATAAAAATCCTATATCAAACAATTTTAATTTGCCTGATTTATGCAGTAATCTTCACATGAGAGTTTATGATTCTATTTTAACGATTGTAATAATCGATAATACTAAACTTACAATTAAATTAATAAAACTAATTAAGAAAAGACTAATAATTGTAAAAATAACACATATTAATTTTTTTCCATGTAAACCAAGTGTTTGTGATGATTGATATATATTAATTGATGAAACTGAAACGTAGCCAGCGTCCAAAGTAATTGATAGACGTCGTCTACTGTCATGTCCATATGAATCCATGTCATCTAGAAATATATTAATATTATTATTCAGAGTTTTGAAGAAAAAAGAACGCAATATATAAAAAAGGAATATTTATATATATATATATCTTAAGAATTCTATATTCGCATTATATTTAAAGTATATCATCATCATGTTCGCTATTCGAATGTGAATTTGGATTTTTTCTGGACGGTTTTGGTATTTTATAAATAATTGTTTTCATAAAAGCAGCTGCACATAATGATGAAAATGGTTGCCATTCTTTGTTTAAAGTTCCATCATGATAATCAGATATTCCACGTATAATCATAAATGATTCTGTACGATTTCCTTGTATAGCTGCAATGACTTGATCAATTTCCGAATCAAAACATAAAACATTACATCTATCACATAATGTTGATTTTAAATAATCATTGGTTAAAATATTTTTTCCACCAGCTATCATACCAAAACGTATTGCTGGTCGATGATAATCTTTTTTTCTTTGATCTGGATGTTTAACTTCAACAATTTCACCATTTTCCATTTTAATATAAAGACGATCATTATTTGGTGGTAAACAATCAATATTATGTGAAAGTAAATATTGTATACCTTCTTCAAGAAATTTTTCCCATGGATATTTATGTGTTAATGATCGATTTAAATATGTTTGTTGATAATTTTCTTTAATTGGTTCCATTAATTGATAAAGTTGAAAACTTTTTGGTTTATAACATGTTGAAACAAATTCATATCCTTCGGATGATTGTTCAGCTTCATAAATACCTAAATTAATATCAAAAATTTTTATTTCAATTTTTTATATTATTCGAATTGAAAGATAGTATTTGTTTTACTAAAAGAAGACGCAGTAACTGAATACAAGGAAAGGAAAATGAATTTATGAACATGTGTTATCTTAATAGGAAAAGTATTCATGTATATATCCGTAATTATGATGTTTGGTACTAACACAATGTTATCAGTAATACGTAAGGAATTTAGAAGCAGAAAGATATCAAATCAATCCTGTATCGCTTGCTTTTTTGATGGAATTCGAGATGATCTATATATTTTTTATTGCTGTTAATAGAAGAAATTAAATATCGTACTTTTTTAAGTAAAATAAAAGCTTGAAAACTATAATATGACTATGAAAGTATCTGTCGAATAGCTTCAATCAGGTACCGAGTACAGTTATCCGATTCTAAGTATTAAAAAAAGTACCAGTCCACGTCTGATTATGAATAGTTGCACCTATATAGGATACCAACTCACACTCATATCCTATTGATTTTCTTCTATGATTCACTTTCTAAGCTATAATTAAGAGAGTGAAATTATTCAATAGATTTTTCTTACAATATGGTCAATTCATTCATCTTTAAAATTATATAATCTATTCTATTCATGATTGCTATTTAACAATAGACATGATAGTTAAATATAGCCAATCATAAGTATGCTTACGCAAATAACAAACAACATATTGAATATTTATCTAAGAACTGAGGAAAAAAGAAAAAGAAAAGTTAAAACAACTATTGATCCATGTATTTTTTTTAACAAGTGATTACATAATAAACCTTTATCTAAATAGGAAATATGAGAATGGTACATCTATGCCTCACTAGTATCTTTTTTTTTTTGTCTCTAATTAAATAAATTCAATAGTAAACAAATTACCATAGACATAATCTTCTTCATTAGGATATCCAACAATAATATCACCACGTCGAACATGTTTTGTTGCATCAGTATAATGTGGTACACCACCGGCACATCCAATAATAAAAACATGTTGTACATGTTGAAATGTACCTAATAATCGAGTTGTTGTACTTCCTGTTGAAATTTGTGCTGTACGACTTCGACCAATCAATGGTAATTTCGTTGATACAACATGATGTGGACCAATTGTACCAATTGTATAAACATTTGATTCACCTTGATAAATTTTTTTGTTTTTATTGATTAAATAATTATAATATGTTTTTTATATTACCTGCTTTATGTCGAACAAATGTTACTTTATTTTCAATCATAGCATCAACGGCTAATTTTTCAAAATAATTTACAGTAATTATTGCAATTGTTGGTTGAAATGAACTTGATAATTCGGAAATTGATTTATAGAGAATAACTTCTGAAAAAAATAAAAATATATGAAGAATAAATCATTTATTTCAACTGACTATGAGTATCTTCTTCTTGAGCAGCTATTATTACACGTGTCCATTGTTGACCATCTTGATCAAGATGTTTAACTAAATTTTTATCTTCGAGTTCAACAAGATATTGAAAAACTGTTTGACCATCACATTCCACATATCTTTATTAGATAGCGAAAAAAAAAACAGAAAATTTGTTTTTTCATGATAATAAGATGAATTAGATCAATTTACTTAGCCAAATCATTGACAAACATAGGATTTGGAAATGCTTGTTCAAGTAAATCCAATAATTTTTCCTTAATCAAATCAGCATATCTTTCAGGATTTTTTTCGTACACTAAATAGAGAGAAAAAAAAGACCTATTATGATGTTTATGTTCTTATTAGATTTTGTTCAACTAAGATTAAAATAAAAATAACTAATACCAAAACTACTTAAAACTTTTCATTTTTTTTTTTTCTTCCCATGCCCTTTTTTCAATACTAAATATAAACCTGTATGTTATTTCATCTACGTTAGTTACACTCATTTATTTGAAAATACTACTTTCTGAAAGATAATCAGTATCATAGAGCATTAAACGTGATACATATTGTTTAACTGAAAATTAATAATTAAATAAAAAGAAAAAAATTCTACATTTTTTTTTTAATAAAAACATACTTGGATGATCAACATCAAGATTATTTTCATTTAATGTTTGTATTTCAAGTTCGATTTTACGAATTCTTGTAAACATTCGTAATAATTCCATTAATCGTTTAATAAAAGAAAAATAATCTAAAAAGAAGATTTGTTTTGTATTTGAATAAAATTTAAACAAAAAAAATTTTTTTTTTTCATTACCTCGAGGAAATTCATCAGATTTAAATAATGAACGTATAAGTTCATTTGCATCATAGAGACATTGATTTTGTGTAAGACTATAAAACCATAAACGTAATGTTCGATTTTCTTGATGTAATTCTTGTGTTTTTTTATCAGTCATAAAAACTTTAAATTGTGAAGAAAATTGAACTGGCTCATTATCTGATCGAGCTAAAATAAATTCAATTTATTATTCTATCATGTTTGTTTTTTTTTTGTTGTAATCAAATCTTTTACCCGGTTGAGAATTTTTATATATAATAAAATCTACATTACGTCCACTACCAATATGAAGAATATTTTTATCGGTTATGTCAGCAACCTTCCGTCTTTCTATTGAAACTATATTAAGTGTTGATGTTTTTTCTAATGGAATTAAAACAACATATTCTAAAAGAATTTTATTTAATAGAAGAATTATTTTTTCATAGAAATATTTACCTTTAGCTCCGCGAGGCTGATATTGTTGATTAGACATCTAGAATATATATATGTATACATATACGTCTGACAAACGAATAGTAATTCTTTCTTTTTTCCCCTCCATCTACTCTGCATATATATATGTATATGCAAAAAAAACATTGTGTTGAAGATCAAATCAGAACGTCCATTTTTTGCTCTTTTTCTTTTCATACATTTTGTCGACCGATCAGCTCACGATACATATATATAAAGATTACATCAAGCGGTAAAAATTATTTTTCTTTTTATGATTCAGTCCATAGTCAAATCAAAACATCTATCGTGTGTCTCATATTAAAAAAAAAAAAAGTTGTCGCCTATTGAATCTATTCATGACAACAACGCCTCATACACCCTCACTTCCACCTCTAACTCTCGAGAGAAATATGTCGGTGATGATGGCTTGTAACATTATTGATTCGATTAAATAACACAGCTCAAATGTCACCACTATGAATAAAAGATATTCTAGAATTGATTGTCAAAACCACAATATATAAAGCAACTATGAAGCTCATCAATATTCTAATTCTATTCATTCGATCAAATCACAAAGAAATCAATTTACAAAATAAAAAGAAGAAAAAAAAAAAAAAAACGATTTTCAAAATTCAAGAATTCTTTGATTTCACAAGATGAACAAAAAAAAAAATACCAGCACACTCAACTGTTCGACTGACCGACCGATAGAAATAAATCTAAGCTTGATTGATAGATGAATAATAAGAACAAAACATATTTTATTAATCACTGATTCTTTTTTTTTTTTCTTCTTTTCTTCCTGTTCTGACATCCATCCAAGGTAAAAGACAAAATTCTAATATTCTCTGGATGTTTCGATTAACCAATCATAATAAATCAAAAACATATATGAGGACTTTTAAACATGTAATGTAACATGGCTATAACGAACGATTCATATATATACAAATAATAAATAAAACAAAACACAATAGCATATTCGATATAAAATAATCTTCTATATACACATATGTATCTATTTTTTTTCTAGATCCGTGTGTGTAAAAAAAAACCAAAAAAAAAAAAATCAATCATCATGACGGATGTAATGATAACTGATGATCCAGCATTAGGACATGTTGGTACTGATATACGTGTATTTGGAAAATGGAGTGGAGCTGAAGTACAAATATCGGATATGTCACTTGAAGTTTGTTGAAATCGAGAAAAATAATAATTTGTTTTTTTCTGTTTTTTTTTTATATTTTAGGATTATATTCTTGGTGCAAAACAACCAAAATTTCTTCCACATTCAGCTGGTCGTTATCAAGTAAAACGTTTTCGTAAGGTATCATGTCCAATTGTTGAACGTCTTGTATGTTCACTTATGTTTCATGGACGTAATAATGGTAAAAAATTAATGGCTGTTCGAATTGTTCGACATACATTTGAAATTATTCATTTACTTACTGGCGAAGTAAAAATTTAAACTAATTGATTATTTGAGCAAAATAAAAAAAAAAAGTTGGTCTTTTGTATATGTATATTTAGAATCCACTTCAAGTACTTGTTAATGCTATAATTAATAGTGGACCACGTGAAGATTCAACACGTATTGGTCGTGCTGGTACAGTTCGACGACAAGCTGTTGATGTTTCACCATTACGACGAGTTAATCAGGCACTTTATTTACTTTGCACAGGTAAATTTGAAATTGAAAAATGAAGAAAATTTTTCTAATTTGATTTTTTTTTTTTAGGTGCACGTGATTCGGCATTTAAATCGGTTAAAACAATAGCTGAATGTCTTGCCGATGAATTAATCAATGCTGCTAAAGTAAGTTTTTTTTTTCTTTGAATAAAAAACGTCAGAAGGCACACAATTAGAAGTCATACCATAAAAATATTTAATGTGGTTTTGAATGTCGGCGTGTGCAATAATAAATTTGAAGTTGTTTTTTTTAATTCGTAAAATGATAATTATTAGAATTATTGTTTAATTAACTACTTCAACAAAAGAATGTATTTTCATGAATTTCATTTTAATTATATAAATTTTTTTTTATTTTAGGGATCATCAACATCATTCGCTATCAAACGTAAAGATGAACTTGAACGTGTTGCTAAATCAAATCGTTAAGATAATTCTAATTATGAATTATTTTACTCACTAGCCAATTATTCACAAAAATAATGAAAACAAAAAAAAATTAGCGAATATATAATATGTGTGTGTGCTCTGTTTTTTCGTTGTTTTACATGTTATTCGTTATTTTTTGTGATAAAAGTGAGCTAGTGTGTTTTGTTATATTCTTTGAAGAAACAAAAAAGAAAAAGATTTAGAAAAAAAAAAAACATCAACCGAAAACAAAAAATATATTAAAAAAAATTCTTTTAATTTTCTCATAATAAGAAAATGAATAATTGATTTGTTCACAACATAAGTGACAATCAAATTATATCAAGAATGGTACGAAGAGTTAAAAAAGCAGAATAGCACACATTTCAAATAGCATTACTTTCTTAGAGATTCTTATTTTTTTTTTTTTCATCAAAGTAAGGTTATATAAAATGTTTCGAAAATAATATTCTCTTGTATTATATAGAAAGTCTCCTGTTGTGTAAGAGATCGTTTTTATTTCACTGAGTTGTTGTTTATTGAAAGGTTTTTTTTTTTTTTTTCTTCAATAATTTTTATTATAAACTATGCAACGATCTGATCTTTCTCGACGCCGTGGTACGATCAATTTAACAGTACTTATGGCTGTTTTAAAATTTAAAGCACTTGGTTTTCGTGCTAAAGCTCGTCGTGCAAAAACTAAATATCGAAAACAAATTGAAAGTGATGATCAAAGATGGGGTGGACGACGATTAAAATTAAGTGGTCGGGCTGCTGTTCCTATTCCGGGAGGTATAATAATAAAGACTTCTGTTGAATTCTAATACCTCATCGAATCTTTAAAAAACTTGTGCTTAGTCTTCTGGATTTGATAGTTAATATTTCCAAATCAATTTTGTCTTATCTTTTATATAAACTTTCTAGTAAAGATTTTCTTTTACACGAAATTTATTTTAAATGATAACAAGTATAACAAAACTGTTAGCGCAATTCTTGCGAAATTAAAATGTGAAGCACGATTTAGCTACTCTTGCTAATCATAGGAGGATTATTTTTGGAATACATTTATTCACTATTGTTTTAGTTTATCCACTAGAAAGTATTTCCAACAAGTCCAAAGCTATAGATCGCGACTAGATATTAAATATGATATTAGAAGTATTGTGTCTATGTTTTTTCAAGAATATCTTATAAAATACAAAAAATGATCAGAGTTGGTCGTTTTGCAGAGCGAGTGTGATATCGAACTAAGCAGTAGCTTTTAGCCAAGTGAGACTAGAAGCATTTTTTCAACTTAGCGGGTGTCAATTTTGCAAAAAATGAGTATTTAGGAACAATGAAAATTGAGGTGTCTTGTCGAAAGACAAAAAAAAAAGTAACTGCAAATAGTGTATTATGTAGAGCAGCTTTTGATCTACGTACAAGTTGATATATAAAGGAAGATACGTGCTTCTAGTTTCGAATTGCACTAGTGAAAGTACAAGTTGTTGGCAAACGTTACAATCGTCTCTTCACCCTTACCCTATATATCATCATTAAAATGAAACATTTTGTTTCATTTTAATTGACCCACATCTTAATTAATTTGGTGATCAAAACAGATTGTCGCCTAAACTTTCATTCTTCTTTGAATTCTAAGAAACTTTTTTCTTTTTAACTTTATATTATTAATAAAATGATGTTGATTTCTATTTTGTAGAAATCTTTGGTTTATTTGAATTAGAAATTCTTGACTTATCAACGGAACGTACATCAGGTCTTGATTTTCGTATTGAACGTCTTCCACGTGAAATATGTTGTTTATATCGTTTACGTGTACTTAATCTTGATGTTAATGGTTTAACATCATTACCAAATGCAATATGTGAATTAAAATATCTTGAATGTCTTACTGTATCATGTAATAAATTACAAACATTACCATTATCATATAAAAAATTAACACGATTAGAAAGTTTACATTTAGCATCGAATCATTTTCAAGCATTTCCACTTGTTATATGTCAAATGGAATCATTGAAATTTCTTGATTTAAGTTGTAATCAAATTACTATTTTACCACCAACATTATCAAAATTAAAACATTTAAGAACATTAATGTTATATAATAATAAAATAAGTGAATGGCCTGATCCTTTATGTGATTTAATTGAATTACATACATTATGGTTAGGAAAAAATGAACTTAAACGTTTACCAATACATTTTGGACAATTAAAACATTTAGATTGGTCAAATTATCCATTATCATCAAATATTGATGATAATCCTTTAATGAGTCCACCATTAAATGTTTGTCAACTGGGTATTCAAGCTATACGAGATTATCTTGGACCAGGAATAACAAAAAGAAGTTCATTAATATAATTTAAATTATTTTCAAATCTATTGTTACTTTGATATAACAATAAAAAAACAAAAAAACCTTATTTTCAATCGAATATTATTCTCATGATGTTTTTTGTACTATTAATAAATGTTTGATTATATAATTCATTAAATTAATAGATTAACTATAATTGACAGATCAATAAAATCGTATAGCTAGCCGTCGATTATCTACATGTGGAGAAAATTGAACCCACGATTGAAAAGAGAACGATCAATTGTATTTGAAATAGATGTGTTTCTATTGTTGAGTAGCATTAAGTGTTCTGAACACGTGGAATTCTTTTTAAAATATACAACTTGAATATTTGTATAAAAGATGTTGGTGAAATATATTGTCAAACAAGGATAGATCATCAGAAAAAGAAAAACTCTTCAATTAGTTATTAATCGATCAGACACGAAGTACACTTTTAACATATGAACCAAGATAATGCGATCAAAAGCCATCTCAATTTTTGATGAAATTTCGTAACGAAATCCAGATAGAACTCAATAACCTACACCGAACGCACCATAGATAGAGTTGATACTGGTAAGAATTTTAGAGCGATCGGCCTGGTCAAATCTCTGAACACCAGTATTCAAGGTTTATATCAAAACATTTTGTTAGAAGTTGTTTTCTGTTTGTATATAAACTAGTATCGGCGCCAGAATTCAAGGTAGTCGGATGTTTTTTGAATTACTTTTGATAGGAACAAGATAGAGACCTGCGGCTTTCAGCATTTGATAGCCAAGACCCAGGAGCAGATTTTCATGAACAAAACCTCTGCTGAGAAAAAAAAAATCTGAAGATTGGTTTTTCAGCGGATCTTTGGAAAACCACGCTGGATTCCTGAAAACTGCCATAGGAGTATATTGATTTTTTTACATATTCGGGATCAGCATCGAAAACTGAGTCGATTCATGCATGTTTCGAATCTTTTCACGAACTTTTTCTTTCGCCGAAAAATTCACCCGTGGTCCTCCTGAAGAAGAGATCAAAAAATAAAGTCAGTCAAAAAGTCACTTGGACAACGGAAATCGAGTTCGGAGCTTCTAAAATGCTAGTAGAACATTAAATGGCAAATGAATAAACAATAAAAACGGAGTTTTGGTTGCCTTCATTTTTGACCTACCCCTCATGGGGACCAGGGGTGAATTTTTCGACGAAAAAAAAAGTTCGTGAAAAGATTCGAAACATACGTGGTTCGACTCAGTTTTCGATGCGGATTCCGAATACGTAAAAAAATCAATAGACTGTTATGGCAGTTTTCAGAAATCCAGCATGATTTTTCAGAAATTCTCTAAAAAAACGATCTTCAAATTTTTTCTCAGAACAGCTTTTGCTCATGAAAATATGCTCCTAGGTCTTGGCTATCCAACACTGAAAACCGCAGGTCTCTATCTTGTTCCTATCAAAAGTTATTCAAAAAACATCCGACTGCCTTGAATTCTGGCGCCGATAGTAATTTTGTTGCATCTCAAAACTTATGAAACACTCTATATACAATATAGAAATGAATTCTTTTTTTTTCTTAACCAAAAGTATTTACACATTTTTATTCACCTAAAGGCATATGTATATGTTTATAGAATTAGGTTTCGTTTACCTAATGTTGTATGTAGTATCAATAGAAGGCGCCATCTTTGCTACAATCACAGTATGATATCTCAACAATACACAATGGAACTTGGTAGTACATACACGATTAAGTAAACAATGTATAACTCTATAAAACTACGCATATTCCGTTCTTTTAGAATGACAAAATTTCTACTAAGGTTATAGTCACCTTTTATTATAAGTCATAAAATAAACTAATGTTCACTATTCAAATATGTTTATGTCTCTTTTTAGAAAAAAGATAAGTCAAAGTACACTATAGACTCGCTTTTATCAGTTACATTGATACCTTCATTGCATCAGAATTTTAAACGTTTTTTCTTACTTATAAATACTCCGAAGTTAACATTTACATATTATCAATTAACAAAAAAAAAAAATATGTCAAACACAACTGTGTGTGTTTTTCAATTTATTTTATTTCTATATGAATATCTTGCATGGCAATTAGAAATAAAAAATTATACAACACACAGTCATCATCGCGAATTATTCGGACAAAATGCCTATTTTATACTTGTTCAAATAAATTCATTACCACATTTAGCTGCTGTTTATGCTTATTATCATCGAATTAAATGGGCTATGTTACTTTATATACCTTATTTAATTATTTTTACTATCGGACAAATTTTTACTTGGTGGTTACCATATTTCTTTGAAAAAGGTCTGTGGTATATAGATGAAACTGGTGAAAAATTAGCACAATATAAACAATATCATGCAAATCATCATCGAATTTTACCACGTTTTAAAGATCATGCTGTTATTCCTGATACAGAACATACAATTTTATTTATTTTAACTTCGATTACAATTATATTAACAATTCAAGCAATGATATCAACATTGAAAAATAAAACATTAAAAAAAAAAATTAAATAAAAACAAACAGAATAGATTTTTAGATTTTCAAAAATTTTCGTTGTTCATCTTATTCTAAGCAATATTTCTCTTTTAAAATTATTATATTATTTGAAGTGTGTTTTTTTTTTCTGCTTATTCTCTTTGAGTTTAATCAATAATTAAATTTCGATTTCATCTATTTAATAGGTTTATCAGGTGTAATGACACTGAATTTTCGTATGTGTTTCTCTCATTTACAAATTCGTAAACACGTCAAGAAATCCTGAGACAGTTGTGGAAATTTAGAGTACGATATTCTTCATCCATTGATAGGAAATAATTTTATTTTCAGCATTCGTCTTGATGAATTATATGCTCTGATTGTCTAAAGAAAATAGGAAGTGTTGCAATTAAATAATTTACTATACATAAATCAAAATGAAATTCATCGTCACTCGGTTCTTCCCAGAACAGATGACTTCCCATCAATTCTATTTACCATTCAATGAAATAATCTGTTTATTTTTATTTCATTTTCTTCTAGAAAAAATTAAATAGTGTTTTAAATCTTGCTTTCTATCCAAAAATATTGTCAGAAAGTCAGATCTTGCATTAACCACTCAAAAATAACTTACCTATTATTGAGATTTCAACTTTTCAAAAGTTACAAGTTTTTTTTTTTTCATCATTTTACATTGAATTAATTCTGACTTATGAATAACAACAGTTGTGAATAATGTACTCAATGGTAGTAATAGACACTCTATCTACACACTCATCATTGATATCTTTTTTTCACATCATAAGTACTTTTTACTATACATTTTTCTTGTGGTCTCAAAGTCAAAGGTCGATTCATGCTTGTATTTTCATAGATTATATTTCATAATACAAGAAACGAACGTGTTGTTCTGAAGTCACGTGAACAATACTACCCTGTAACAATTACTTTAATAAAATCAACCATTTACATAAAAAAAGGAAAACTTCAGTTTTCAGCCAAATAGTCTTTAATCTTACTTAAAAAATCTTTGTTCGATAGAGATTTTGCTAGGATATACCAAAACGCTATCGATGATGCTACTCAAACTGATATCTGTTGTTTGTAGTCATATTAGACTTACAAGGACGTCTAGATGAGACTAGCCGTGTTTTGAAAGGGTTCATTCCCATGAGCCGAGTCAAGATCGTTTTACTGGATTTTCGACCCAGCTTTAGATATATACTAAAATAAAAATAGAATTTCGAAGTAAAATTTTGCTATGTATACATTGAATGATTGGTAGAATAGTCTAAAATCTTCAGCCCAAAGAACTGTTCTTTTGTTGAAGTATTGAATTTAAAAAAAATTCATATTCTACCAATCATTCAACCTATCATCTATGGTTGAAACTTCATATCGAAATTCGACTTTTCCATTGTTCAATATGTATGTAAACCTTGATCGAAAATTTACTATCGGAATTTTAAAAGAAGACCGGTGGAAAAAAGCTTATAACTTTCGAACAAAAAGTCAAAGCGACCTGCGGTTTTCACCATTCGAAAGAGCAAAGTGGGGCACATGAACCTATGCAAAAGTCGATCTCTTAAACAAGGCATATGTTTGTCACTTTTTAACAATTTGTCGAAAGTAGCTAAAATAAGCTTCAAATTTCAAAACTTCCAATCTCCTTTTTCTCATAAGGAATCCTTTTCTTTCAAACAAGATAACTTCAACATTTTATCTTGTTGAGTTCGAGTGATACAGAGGCACCGTCTACTATATATCTGATGTTGGAATCAGTTATATTCCGAAGTTAAATATCAAAAATGGATATATTCACTGCAATTTTGTGCCAAAAATTTGAAAATCCAGGTAACAGGTACTTTTATGAATTGACCCATCGATTTTTACATAGGTTCACATGCCCCACTTTGCTCTTTCAAATGGTGAAAACCGCAGGTCGCTTTGGCTTTTCGTTGAAAAAATTTTTTCCCACCGGTCTTCTTTTAAAATTCCGATAGTAGTAGAGCGATCTTAACTTGACTTATTTTGACGAACTCTCTTAAACTTTTGCTAGTAGAATCAAAGCGTCCTTATAGATCGAATACAATCTCAAACGGTCCGCATCAGCTTGGGTAGTTCCTTCGTAAGTAAGTCTTTTGTCAGGTTAGAAGGTAAGATTAATAGAATTTTTCTGCTTTTCAATTGTCATAGCATAAATAATTTAGCTAACTGTGGATATTTATTCTTCTTTTTATTAGTGAAGAAACATGTAAAAATATTTAATATGCGAAAAAAACAGTATTCACAATTTGAGGATATAAAGTCATGTGCCAACAACTCGCGATAGAATAATATCTTATCAAATATTTAGTCTGTAACGTTTGACATGATGACAGAGAAAAAGCTCCAAAATAAAACTGAATACTTTCAATATCATTTCATCCAATGAACTAGTTGTTCTATTAGTAATCAAGAAATTTTTTTTTTCAATTCTTCCCTTGAGACGATAAGCATTTAATGGTAATTTTCCATCATAGATAATAAAATTTTGCTTATCTCATTTTCACCTACATTTCAAAACAAGTCTTTTTCTTTCTCATCTAAAAAATAAAGTTTTTATCATGTTTGTCATAAAAAAAAAAAAAAAAAAGAACGAGCTTTATAATTTATCTAAACAGTATATTTTTTCTTTAGAAAAACAAAACTACTACTTGAACAATCGGTGGCAGAAAAGATATAAAAAAAAAGATAAACACTAGACAAAAAAAAAGAAACCAACATTAACTTCAATAAAATCAAGGTGTTGGCTGTTGTTTTATAGATTTTAATTTGTCTGTTTCCACTTGACCAAGTGCTAATTGTCGTTTAAATATATCATATTCACGTTTTTGATCAAAATGTGTTACCCATGTTGCTGGACAACTTGATTCGAATAATTGACGAAATTTTAAACATTGTTCTTTTTCTTCTTTATTCATATCGAGACATTTCCAATAATCATCACGTGCTAACCAACATTTTTCACGATAATTCTTATCAATAACAGACATTCTCAAATAGATTTTTAAAATAAAAAGTTCAAATTCTAATACAAAATATAAGCAAAAAAATATGATTAACATGAATGGTAGATTAAGAGAGCATAAGAACACACGATAGAGGACGCTATTTTATGAAGCATATGGTTTTTTTGATGAATAATATATTAATATTACATACTTATTGAAGATTGGAAACAATGTTCACTTAAGGCTACCCCCCCCCTTCCTCTTTTTCGATCAAAAACTCGATTTCGAGTTGAGCATAAAATACCATAGCCTCAAGTGTTGTGTACAATTAGACACATTAAGCGGCTCTAAATACCTTACTATTACAGAGTTACTGAATTAAAAGAATTTTTTTTTTCATAGTAATCGTAAGGAAATTGTTTTCTTTTTCTTAGCGTATCTCAAAATCACGATTGTCTCGATCTTGACACATTACGACCCTCCTTGAATTATGTCTGATCGGACTGAAATTTTTACCACTAATACTTGGAAGTGTTCTCCAGAGGTAAAATCGAGCGTTTTCATTTTTGACATTCCTATCCGAAGTTACAGGGGTCTGAAAGCCAAGACCCGAAGCACAAACTCAAATCTTGGCGTATTTTTCTTATAAAAAAAAAAGGAAGTGAGATTTTTGGAAATCCTTAAATTTACCTCTGAGGAATAGTGTTAAGTATCTATAAACAAAATTTCAGGCCAATCGGACTAAATTTAAGGGGGGTCGTAATGTATCAGGATGCGGACCTCTGAAAAACCAGAGTTTTCCTGAAAACCTCAAAAAAACTTAGTTTAAATTTTTTTTCCTCGAACACATATCTCGTTATTTTTGATGCTCTATCTGTGCTGAAAATTTGAGCTTGATCGGTCGTACCGTCTTCGAGAATCAGAAAGTGTCAAAAAAGAGGGGGGGGTACCCTTAAACAATCCATTCGAATTCACTCAAAGAATTTCAGTTATTCTACGAATTACAATTGTTTTCATTCAATAAATTTCGAATTGCGATGAAACTTTTCATAACGACGGTTATAGATCAACACACAAGCTGTGGATGTCGTCAATACTTTGAAACAGCTTCATAAAACTTTAAAAATCACATGAATAAAAAATTCTATTGATAAACACCCACAAGTAGAGATTTAGTTCAGATCTTGGTCTAGAGAAAACTATTTCAGAATTTATTCGTATCATATCTGAAATAATTCTTTAATATTCGTTTTTTGTTTTTTAATTTCTTTGGTCGATGATTGACACTTTTTTGGATCATTTCTATGAATTTATTTTCTGATTGATATGATTTATAAGATAATTTGCTTAAAACCATAGAATAATTTCACTATAAACTTGAGTTCTGATCCCGCGTCTATTTCTAGTCGTAAATGATAGAAACAAAAAATAAAAATAATAATTCTCATTACACTATTTATCCTAAAATAAAGTAAAGATTTATTATAGAAATAAACAATTTCACCAAAAAGAAATCATAGCATTAAGACACCAACTCTATCAATATATATGTTTCTTTTTATGATAATGTGTTCCAAGGTTTCAGAATTGAAGTCTCCGCATTTTCTGTCTCAGTTAAAGCTCGCTTTTATTACTTGGATTTGAAAAAATCTCTCAAGTTTGAGAATATTCTTCATTCGCTTAAACTATTCATACTGACGACTTTGGAGAATAAATTAAACTATGGATAGTCTGCTCTAGAAAATCTCACTTTAAATTTTAAATGAAATCATACTGAAGTTGAATCTATTTCCGAATATCATCTAAACGATTACAACTCTCAAAAGAATACTGACATTATAAGATATACACGCTGCATATAACGTCTACGGATGATTAAATCTGTCATAAACTATTGTATTCAAAAAGTAATGAATGACAATCATCGTATTGATTTGACATTTCTACTAATGGAATGTACGTTCAAAATAGATATTAAACAAATATAAGAATAACAGCATAATTTATCATGTGTTGTACAATATATTTTATTTCGATAAGACATAAAAATTTCATATTATGTAATAACTAAATACGATCGATACAAAAATCTTTTTTTTATTTCAGATATACAAATTTATAAAATCAAAAAAAAAAAAAAAAATTATTTTAACCAACTATGCTTTTGTAGTTGTTGCCTTTCATAAATAGAAAATTCCGAGTTCATTTTTTTTCATATTTCTGTCAACGCTCAACAGCAATTTTCGCTTGTTTTTTTTCTTTTTCTTAGAATATATAAGAGTAGATACTTTTCGGCTTCTATCAGTCATAATCCCCAGGTGATCCGAGAAGAAAAGCTCGCCGACACCACTAGCCATTCACACCTTTCGGCATACAATCACATCAATATTCAATTGTAATAAACATGAATTTATATTTTCTCAGAAAAAGTCAAGTATTCATTTTTGTCGAAGATTTACTCACATTTATTCTTTCAAATTAAGGAAACACACCTAATTCAGGAATAAAATCTTTTTAAGACCAACAGGAGAACTTGAAATTCTCTATCGACTGGCTTAACTTTTTTCCCATTTTAGTGGAAATCTCTTGGTTAGAAAATGCCAAATATTCGAAAGTCCTTCAATATATTTTTTGTATGAGTACGATTCGTTAATCTTTAATGGAAAAGAAAAATAAGAAAAAAAAAACAGATTTTAATGTTTCGTTTAAGATTTATGCTATTATTGGTTTTTCATCCATTGCTTTTAATTTCTGAACAGAACTATTGACGATATTGAATAAGCAGATCGTAAAAAAAAAAGATAAGATCGTATGATTTCGATTAGTATCGTGATAATTATTCAATCACGTAATGTTATCTTGCTTTTGATGATATAAATTCTGAATTTTTTTTCTCAACTTTATCATCATAGAATTCTCTTATTGTTGAGCATGAATTACTAAAATATTGTCTCATGTCAACTAGACATCACATATCAACCCTCAATTAAAGGTCATAGAAAAGCAATTAGTTGATAATAACGTTAATTATCTATGACAATCAGACATTTTTTTTTTTATCTTGAAGTTTAAAATCAAAAAAAAAACTAACTATTAAAATTACCTATGAAAGCATTTTTGAACGATGTGTATTTTCGAATTGTTATGTGTCACATACACACGTATACAGGTCCATGATCTTATTTATTTTCAAAAGAGTCATGTAGTTCGATTATAATCTCAAACTGTTTTTCTAACAAATAAAAAAAAAAAAAACATAATTTCATTCGATCTCTCATGATATTATCTCGAAGAAATTAAACAACTATACTAAGTCGATTATGCGATATTGATCAATTATATCCTGTAGAGAAGACAAAAAAAAAATATAATCCGTCGTTCCATTTTTTTACGTTCATCTAGTTTCTTTTTTTGTTATCATTTCTCACTTATCTGATTAATCTATATGATTGAGGTGATGACAAATTTATTCTTTAAAGTTTAAACAAGCTGCTAGCAACATGTATAAATACTGCTTAAAGGGTTTCGTTCACACCGTTCATTCTTCTTTTTTTTTAATATGAACGTTATGATACCGTTTGCTGTCAAAAAAAAAAATGAAGAAATTATGATGATCTAACATCTATATACATCTGTTGAAAATTTCAAAGACTGAAAATAATGAGAGAAAAGTGGGCAGATGTAATGAGGATGATATAGAACTCATACATATATCCAATAGAGCAATTTAATCGTTAGTCAGCATGAAATTCGACTTTGAAGTTTAAGTATCGACCAGACAAAAAGATTAAGATTGTTCAATAAACACTCAAGGAGATTGATTACATTTAATTATTAGAAGTTTTCTTAGATTCACACTTTATAATATGATCACTAAGCAAACAATTCACAACCGGATATTTTATTTCCTTTGAGTGTTTAAAAAGCCAATCAACTTTCTTTTTTTTGTGTATACTCTCACCTTGCTTTTTTTTTTTCGTCGTGAACGAAAGAAGAAAAAAAAAAAGGCTGTACATCGGAATAGCTTTCTCTCTCTCTCTCTCTCTCTTTCTCGCGCGCTTGTTCCCTTGACGTAAAGGGTAGAAAAAGGAGAGAAATGGTTCACTTCATCTTATTCTATCGTTGATCAGTACAAAGGTATATAAACATTATACATAAGATTGCTTCTCATTAACATCGAAAGTAGTTGAACAATCAATTTGTTTCATGTACCTTTTTGTTTTGTTCAATAAAATATAATGCGTCATTTATATTATCAACAAATTCTCTTTATTTTTATTACGATTATTACAAATTCTAATGCATTTTGGTGGTAAGTATTTAAAATATTTTCTCAAGTAAGCGAGAAAAAAAAAACAATACAGATCATATTATAGTTTATTTCTCACGGTTCTTTTCAGAGGAGGAGAGGGGGGGTGGGGGAGGGGCAGAAGACGAGCGTAATGACAAAAATTAAAAGTAAAAAAAAAAAAGCTATCATAAATCTGTCGATCATAAACGACCAGAAGATTAAAACGAAAAGCAATTCTTATCATTTTGATATATTCTGTTCAACAGACTATTATGAATCTTGTTTTAAAGGTCTCTTGGTTTACCATCATTTCAAAAACGATCATCATCATTGCAAAATTCAAATCAATCATTTGAACAAGAAAAATTTTGTTTATCATTAACATTTTTAACTCTTGAACAACGTTCATATTGTCGAACAAATCCAAAAATATTTTCTATTATTAATCATTCATTACGTATGGCTATTGATGAATGTCAATATCAATTTCGTAATCAACGATGGAATTGTTCATTATTTAATCAACCAGAAATATTCCGAAAACTTATTCAACGAAGTAAGTTTATCTATATACAGACAACGAGTGCCATCAGGATTCGAGAGATTAACCTAAAATATGCTGAAGAAAAAGATTTCGAATATTCTATCTACAGTTTGTTGGATGCAAAATTTTTGAACTCGGACTGGGATCAACGCCACGGGCTATAGGCTCCCTCACTCATAACACTCCTCACGTAGACAAAAATATCATTGTTATAAAGTTTGTAGTCAAAAAAAAAAGAATGTTTACAATATATAATTATATTGAAGTTCGTACTTATATGAAGTTATTACATAATATCGTACAAGATTTCAATATGGACACGATTTATTTGATGTCGTCATCAGGATGCAACTTGAGACAAGCATACTCATTGTTTTGTTGATGTAATTTACCTTCAAGCTAAATATACCATTTTGATTAAGACCCTGAACTTTCTTTCTTTCTTTCTTTCATTGTTTCATTCTTGTCTATAAACAAAATATCATTGAAGAAGAAAATAATTAGACTACTTAAAAATGAACTAAACATTTCTTTTTTGTTTTGTTTTTTTTAGAAACACCTGAAACTGCTTTTATCTATGCACTTACATCAGCTGCAGTCATGCATAGTATAGCAAAAGCTTGTTCAAAAGGTGAGTTAATTGAATGTGGATGTGATAAAAGTCAACCAGAATTACCAACGGCTATAATGTTTAAACATCATTCAAATACAATAACATCATCATTAAATGATGGATTTGAATGGGGAGGTTGTTCAGATGATTTAAAATTTGGTCGAAATATTAGTATATCATTTATTGATAAACAAGAAACATTTATTACTCGACGTCAAATTGTACGTATGGTTAATTTACATAATAATGAAGCTGGAAGAAAAGTAAATAGAGAAAAAAAAAAAAAACATTGTGTTTAATTTTTATAAATCAATAATTTTTTTTTTTTGTCAGATTGTTGAACGAAATGTACAATTAACATGTAAATGTCATGGTGTTAGTGGTTCATGTACATTACGTGTTTGTTGGCGTACATTACCAGATTTTCGTCTTATTGGATCAGAACTACGTACAAAATATTCAAGTGCAACACAAGTACGATTAAATCGTCATTTAAATATTCTCAAACCACGTAAAAATACACAAAAAATATTTAATACAACTGATCTTATACATATACAAATGTCACCATCATTTTGTGAAAAAAATCTTCAACTTGGTTCATTGGGTACACAAGGACGTCAATGCAATTTAACTATGAATGAACCTGGTTCATGTTCAGTATTATGTTGTGATCGTGGTTATGAAACAATCGTTGATACAATAGAAGAAGAATGTGATTGTCAATTTCATTGGTGTTGTGAAGTACGTTGTCAACGTTGTAAAAAAAAAATTGAAAAACATTTTTGTAAATAAATATCAAATAGTTTTGTTTCGTATTTATTCATTATGTCAGATTGCTTTGTTTGACCGAGTAACAGTCGAATTCACCTTTTTTTTGTTTTGTTTTATTTATATGTGTACGTTGTTATATCTGTATAAATAAATAAAAAATTTCTTATGCTTTATCAAGCAGAAGAGAAACTTTTTTTGTTTCTTCTTTTTTTTGTATGAAAAATTAATCAGACAAAAAGTCCATTCAGGTGATCTATGCTCGAGGGAATGAATAGACATGTGTATGAATTTATATTTATATTTTATTAATGAATTTGACACGCCCATGAATATTTGTTGAGAGATTAATATAATGATATAGATAATTATTATTTAGTTTGTAGAAGAAAACAGCAGGTTGAATTATAAACGATTATAAAATGAAAATAAAACAAGAAATAAAGAGAATTATTAATGCTTTTGATGCTGGAAAAAAAGAGCATCTGTTGATTCTAATTGTATGCTTGAATATACTTTCATCTCAGTTGGTGATTGAATATTGTAGTGCATTTTAATAAAATAGCTTTTATATTTATCAATAGAACAAATAAAATAACGTATGTTGACATAGTTATGTTAATTGATAACAGAGTTACATGGAAAGTTGTTTTTTTTTTCTTTGATAATTAACAGAGTTGTGTTTAATAAGAATACATAAGAAATGCTTTAGGCAAGAAAATTTGACTCCCCAGGGAGAGTGAAATAAACATATACTTACTTGTTAAAAAATATTTGTTATTATTTCATTTAACAGTTAACAAATTAGGCTTTGATAGAGTTAGAAAAATTAAAGGTAAACCTTTTTTTTGATTACCAAATTTATTATAAATAAACACTGAGTGTGAATACTAGAGCTCATCGAGTTTCATAGCCGGATCCAATTAAATGTGCGCCCATAATTCACCTGATAGACTCGAATAGGAGTTAGTACTGATGAGATTTTCTCTTCACCTATACTCAGACTTACATTCTCATTACTTTGAGTTAATGAATTCATTTCGATCAAATGAGATAAGAAAAATTGAGTTTCATCTATGGAGATATTTTGATTCGTTCACATTTTGAGGATCAAAACATAGTTTCTCCAAAATTAATAATAAATACTTCGAGAGAATCAACGCAATTTTTGTCGAGTAGCAGACTTTCTCAGATTGGATGCTGGATAAAACACTACTTGTAGATTATAAATAGACCAAGAAAGAAAAATAATTGCGAATTTAGGGAATGTGAGATTCAACGTGTCTTGTATCGGATTGAGGATAAATTGAATCAACTTGTTGATTTAAGCCCCCCTCCCCCCTCAAAAATCGATCTCAGGTCAGAAACATCCAAAATCCATGAAACTTTCAGGATATGTTGGGGCTGGTGAGCCATGACTATGGTAAAATTTT
Source organism: Rotaria sp. Silwood2 (assembly GCA_905329745.1). NCBI lineage: Eukaryota > Metazoa > Rotifera > Eurotatoria > Philodinida > Philodinidae > Rotaria > Rotaria sp. Silwood2. The sequence goes on along the minus strand of CAJNSZ010000362.1, from coordinate 7,703 downwards.
CAGCCCTATAGCACGATATTTAACAGAAATATTCACCAGACAAGGGCCCAAAAGAGCGCAATAGTATGTCGAATTTTTCTCNGGTGTGGGGGTGTGGGTGCGGGTGGGTGTGGGTGTGGGTTTAGGTGCGGGGTGTGGGGGTGTGGGTGCGGGTGGGTGTGGGTGTGGGTTTAGGTGCGGGGTGTGGGGGTGTGGGTGCGGGTGGGTGTGGGTGTGGGTTTAGGTGCGGGGTGTGGGGGTGTGGGTGCGGGTGGGTGTGGGTGTGGGTTTAGGTGCGGGGTGTGGGTGTGTGGTGTGGGTTTAGTTGCATGATGTAGGTGTGGGGTGTGGGTGTGGGTCTTCTCTTTAAATTCAGGCACACCCACTTCCTCTACAAAACCTAGTCTTTCAAAAAAGCATCTGGTTTGAAAGAAATGTTTCTATGCTGCCTTCTAATCCACATTCTGAAAGTATTTTCCAAGATCTATTGAATTGTGTATTGAGAAGTTTTCTTTATAGCTGTTAACGATGAGGAGAACCAAAAGCCAGTCTGGGATTCCTTTTTGGCAATTTGATGAGATCCTTTCGGAAATTTGAAGAGAAACTCTTAAACATTTCAAATATTGTAACAGAGTCTACTTTTTTATTCCTTACTCAACGATAGCATCAGATTAAAAATCAAGCACAGTCATGTCTCCAGCATTGTCTGCCTTGTTCAAGTATTGATAATTTTTGAAATCATGGCATTTTAAATCTTATATATTAATCATGCTCTAGATCCTAACATATTATATCATTTGAGTGGAAAAAAATCGAAATGAAATTTCATATGTCAATGCTTGTGCTAGTGTTTGTAGCCATAAGCAGTATCGTCGTCGTTAGCGCTATTAAACTTCCCAATAATGGGGTTCTTCAACCATCATTGTACTACCAGCGTTATCGTCACTGAGAATACAAGAAGCATCTTCCATATTATCAACGGTGGTACTATTGGATTCGTGATACCAAAAACGATCGTCACTTCGCCATAACATACGATGCTACATTGTGCAAAAATACTGAGATCAAATCTTGTGATTATGACGGAGCTATCGTTGGTTTCGCACTAGTGGATAACAAAAACAATCAAAGATTGCAAAAGTATGAGTTTTACAAAAGAAATGCGTTTTCCATCAATGAAGAATTCAATTTCAAAATTCATTCCACTACGAATCAAACTATTCAAGAGATTCTACCACTTAACAATGATACATTTCGTATGAGAGGAAATATGAAAAAGGAGAATATTAACAATGTATGGATATGTGAAGGCTGTTCAAAAGATTTGGAAATTGATTGGGACTTGACACTAACTAGGATCTACGGATGGTATGCACAGGATGTGTTTGAACTTCCTGATAGGTGGATAGAAGGCATCATCATGTGGAACACTTATTCTCATGTTGCTGGTGTTGAAGAAAAATTAAAAATAGGAGATGAGGAATTCATTGTGGAGAAGAAAAATACCACTAGAGCCTATGGTGATTCTAACTGGGGTGAAAGTATGCCTTCCCCGCACCAGAACAAGAACCTAGCATGAAATATGCATGGGGATGGTACTATGTGAATATTCCAGCAGACAATAAGTCTCAAGAACTTAGCATTATTGCTGGTACTGGTCTCAGTTATGCTGGCGAATTCCTAGGTGTTATGGATGCCCGTTTCTATGATATTCGTTTAGATGAGAAAACCAACATAGAATTAAGAACGGTGAAAGTTTGGGATTTATCATTTGATTCATGCAATGATGAAACGCTTCAACGATTTGAAGTAGAACGCAGTTATTGGACTAATATTACTGATTCGTTCGGTAATGCCACTATACCACTTCATCAATTGGTTACATTAAAAACTGACAGTTATTTGATCACAATGGATTTTAATAGTGTCGTAATCAATTACAACAGATTATTGTCTTCTTTTACTAGTTATGTGTTTTCAGATTTTGAAGGTATAGGTGTATCAACAAAGTTATTGATCGTTGATAAGAAATCTGAAAAGACGTTGAGGAATGTCACCGTAAAAAGTGGTGGATTAGAATATGGATATCGATTTAATATAACTGTACCACCTGCTCCTAAATAAATAATTATCTGATTGTAATTGAGTATCATTCTAACGATTTTCAATACAACTTTCTTGAGGCAGCGAGTGCAAGTGCAGTTTATACTCGAGCAACTCGCCGACAGCCACAAACGCACTCACGCTCATACCTTTTATTTGTTTTTTCTTTTAATTTCTTGTCGAAAAACATAATTTTTTCAATAATATTAGTAAAATAATAAAAATTGTCCTTGTGTTTACAGATTTTTGAGTATCCAAAATTGGAAAATGAGAAAAAGAAATATGATATTCTGAATCAGCATAATTTATCTAGTCAAAAATAAATGTCATCGCAAAATTCTTTGCATATCGAAATGTTGACCAAATCTGAACCGCTACTGAAATGACTCGAAAAGAGGGTGTGGGTATCGATGAAGAGAAGAACTATAGTGACAACCAAATTCCACCCACACCTTGATAAAGAATATAAAAATTTTTGATAGAGTCGGGCTGTGGATGAAGAGAAGATACGCAGGCACAAACACACTGACACTCAAGTTGGATGAAAGATAATTGAAATGTTGGCCAATAACTCTGCGAAATCCCAAGCAAAAAATCGAACCAATGTCGACTTTTTCTATATATGTGGAAGAGTCACACGGTCTTGAAGCTATCATATACTCATCAAAACCACCGCTACTTCTTGCTATCAAAACAAACTTCACTACTCTACTGCCAACCCTTCCATCATTCAAAAATGATTGATTTGTTGGATCTGTAGTAATGTTCATATTCACTTAAACAGGCAAATTATTGTTGATAACCTATCGACCGTTGCTGCGTCAGTACGTGCTCTATTAGGATATGTCAGAAACATGTCGACGTCTTATTTGTTTCAAGCGTATGTACAACAACTAGTGGCTCTTCTTCGACATCGTTTCTGGTCAGGAACTTGCGGATCGACAATTATATTTAAAGTCTTTCGTATATGGTTAGGTTAAATGTAAATGTGTCTGTGTCAAACGAAAAAAAACAAGGAAAATGGATACTGAGGTAGTATGAAGGAAAATAACCTTGTCGAGTTGATATTTAACTGCGACTGACATACTTTGTATTTTTTGTATTCGAGAAGCATTTACAAAGAAACATTAACCGTCGACACCGAGCATGTACTTTTTCATAGCAATTTTTCCTCTGTCCACGCAATGAGAATGATCTTTTGTAGTATACATCGAACTCGAACGGTTCAGATTCTGTGCATGTCTAATTCTATGAATATTTTTCCACATTCGATGAGTTTCATCATCAAGCAAGAACAAGAAAAGTTCCAAATGATCATCAAATCAATTAATCAAAAACCTGAAACTATTCTTTTCTGACTAACTAGAATGATTTGGTCTCTTCATTGGACATCATATCTTTTTAAAAAGTTTCCTAGCTCCTTGCACTTGTTAATTCTTCTGATATAAGAATCTATTTTATGTGTTTTTTTCGCAAAACCAGTGATTGTACATAGATGGTAAATATGGGTACGATAAAGATTCGAGATATTCTCTTTTATTGTAAGTAACTTTGGACTTGACATCTAAGAGACTGTATAAGTGTAACGCACCCGTTGAACCTATGGTATGCATGATTTTTAACCTTTCCTTATTACTTCTTCTCATCTTATGTATTTTCCTTATCTTTTGGTTTTTTCTTCGTACATCATGTTGTACTTTGTCCCTATCGCATTGCTGTTACTTTCTGTGCTTAGTATTCTCTCCTTTCTTCTTTTGGATGGTCGAGTATATAAGCGTATGATTTGTATGAGAACGATGCGATTCTTCATAAGAAGAAACGTAATAAAGCGTATTTCCATAAGCACATCCGCAATATTTCTATATACAAAGACAGAACAAAAAAAAATTATTGAATAACATGCATACCATTATTAAAAAATATAACGGTACGCGTGTTATCCACCATTTTTTTCTGTTGTCTTTCTATATAGAAATATTGCGGATGTGCTTGTTAGGTACATATACGTTACTAACACTTCTATTCAAAAATCATCAGAAGGTTCATACTTTTTCTTACTTGGGTAAATAGCAAACATCATTGAGCTAATGGAAGTCTAGCTGACAATTATTTCATTATCTACCGTGAATGAAGGAGTGCGAAGTCACAAAATGACAGGCATAAGTGTTATAATTGAAGATGAGTCGTGCTACGTTAGAAAATTGAATGTAACTAGCTAGGTAAATTCAATATATGGATACAAAGGAAGTAAAATAAAATGAGTTCACAAAAAATAGGCACTTCTTCAACTCATGGGTTTCAGTCACATACTAATTTTTTGGAAAGAAATAAAGTTTGCTATACTAGTCTATTTGAAGATAGATAAATAATAATCAGATTCGTCTATTGCTCATGAGTAGACATAATCTAGTACACGCTCTCACCTTGTATAAAGCAATGAAAGAACGAAGAAGAAAAAAAATTATCATGCGTAAGTTATTATAGGATTGACTACCTTTTTCTTTCTATCGTAAACTTGTCGCGTTGGTTTTCTCACGTATTCAAGCTCGTTGGCGCAGTATGTAGTAGAATAAAAGAAAGCTATGCATGATTAATTTCAGATAAGAAAATATTTATTGCAATAATGGCTGATAGCACCACGTTAAATGAGACATCTCCATTCGGAGACAAGAATTTAACTGCTTGTACTACACCTATTGATGTTAAAGTGGATGGTCAAATACCAGAATGGGTCCATGGAGTTCTCTATCGAGTCGGTAAGTAAACCGTTTATTTATTCCCGTTTTTAGATCATATTAATATTACTGTTATTATGTAATTAGAATAGTAATACTCAAAAGAAAATAAAACGCTTTGTTAAACAAATCCTAACTGACTTTCTGCGAGTCATGGAGAACATTGTCAATAAAAGTTTCTAGTGCATGTCACTCTTCTGATCCACGATGTCATATGAGTAAGCATGCAAATTAGTTTTTACCATTTTTGAGAGCTGGAAAGAATAAATAAGCGGCATATAAAAATTAGATCTCATCTAGTCATCAAAACTATTTGGGATAGAAGAAAAAGCAAAAAGGGACCGATAAGAGTAACTACTTGTTTTAGGTCTTGGTACATTCTCTGTGCCTAAACCTGACGGATCTGTTTTTCATTTCAATCATCCTTTCGATGGCCTAGCAATGTTGCATCGCTTCGAAATACATGGTGGGAACAATCCACGTGTTACTTACACTTCTCGACATACTGCCAATGGTGTCAAATCTCGAATTATTCGCAATGACAGTACTTTGGTATTCTTCGGTCCTGATCCATGCAAGACGATTTTTGGACGTATACAAAGCGTTTATCATCAGTTGCTCGGTTTATGTCGGGGAGAACTCGAACAACGAATGCGAATGGATCCTGAAGGCGAAAATATTAATGTCGCTATTGCACCGAACTTTCCTCTCGGTGAAGATCTAGAAAAACAGTGGGGTGTCGATGCTGGTATGGCTCTGGTTGTGAAAACCGATGCAAACATTTTGCAGCTTGTCGATCATCAGACACTAGAACCGAAGAAGGCTTTCACTTATGGAACTATCGATATGGAATATAGCGATCGATTTGCAGCTTCTCATCATCAGTACGATATGAAGACTGGCGAATGGTTCAATTTCATTCTTGAAACATTTCCTAAACCAACTTGGCGAGTGTTCTCTTACTCAACGCCGTCAGTGCCTGGAGCGACAAAAGTGAAGAAGTTTCAGCCCATAATACAAAACTTATCACGTCCAAATGGCTATTTTTTTTCAAGCAGACCATTAAAATCGTGCTATACACATTCATTTGCTATTACTGATAATTATGTCATTATCCCAAATTGGTCATATTACTTTTCTTATTATTCTCTTTCAATTCTTTGGTATGGCAATGCCTATGATAGTCTCTATTTCGATCCGAATCTTCCTACTCTCTTTCATGTTCTCAGTCGTACCACTGGACTACATGTAGCAACCTATGAATCTGATTCAGCCTTTGGCTTTCATACTGCAAATGCCTGGGACGATAATGGAACGATATGGATGGACATCGCTACCTATCCCGATGGTAGAGTTATTGATGCAAGTTTTGATTTTGCGCGTATGTATAATGAAAAATATGTTAAACCGGTATCCTACAGAAAGATCGGTCGAAAAGCAAGTAACACTTATGTTCCCGTCGCTGAACTTCGTCGATATAAGTTAAACGATATTCCTTCTACTCCATCAAATATACCACGGCGTGCAGTTTATGAATTACTAGGTCTTGATATTGATTTACCGCATTTCGATCCTCGACGACATTGCAAGCCTTATCGCTATTTGTATGGTACTTGCCGAAATCAAAATGAATCGACACACAAAAATGGCCATGATGTGATCCTCAGTGCCGTACAAAAAATGGATTTAGGTCCTCCTGCTACAAATTTTGCTTCCACTCTTGAACAGGTTGGATCTAGTTGTTCAATCGACAAAAAGCAGGGCTCTGGTCCCAATACTCGTCGATTTGATCCTCCATCAGCGTCATGTTCCGAACCAATCTTTTTACCCAATCCTTTAGGTACAGAAGAAGATGACGGTGTCGTTCTCACTATGGTCAATGAAATTCGTAATGATGACCAGGAGGCATGCATATTGGTGATACTCGATGCGAAGAACATGACGGAAATGGCCAGAGCAGAAATTGGACCTTGGCATGCAAAAACTATTCATGGAAGTTTTGTAGACCAAGCTGGAAGAGGCATCAGTGTCTCATAAAAACTATTTCTTTGTTCTTCACTTAATAATCATGAGTATTATTTCTATCGAAGCTTTTTGAAATCAAAACTTATGTAGCATTATACTAATAAAGTAATCAATCTGACGTTATACACATTTTCATACAAGTGAATCAAAGTGTCTTATAGAAATCGTACTCAAGATGTATTTGTTTTGAATTTTCAAAGTTTTTTTGATGAGAACAATACGAAATCAGCTTTATTTAAAGTTGTAACTAGTAACGGTAAATGGCTGGCCAATGCTAGCAAATCCAGCAGATGATTCCTGATCGGTTATCCTAGACTTCATGAGCTTCTACATGTTTATTTTGCAGAATTGATCATAAAAACACTTTTGTTTCACTAATCAAGCACTTATCTATTCAGTGAAAATTCATCATAGCACACATATCTAATACCTTTCGTCAACAAACTCCGATATCGAGTTAAGCTATTGAAATAATATGGCATCATTATTTCACAATTTGATTTATTACAAATTTATTTGTACTTTCGACTATTATTACATATATTTCGCACAAATATCAGAGATAATCAAGCGAATATAGCGTGGGAAGTATATAAACTATACAGTTGATTAATATTGTCCATATCTGATGAACACTTAATCAATGCACAAAACTAATATAGAATTTTAATTTAATAAATTGCTCAATGTGCTGATTAGGTGTTGTGGATGAATTAATAAGTTTTTATGTACATATTTCTGGTAGGTTATCATTTGCCCCAAATTGTGGTTCCCTAAATTAACCCCCAAATCGTATCCCCATTTGGGGAAAAAAAGCAATTAATGTAAATTTTGGTCACCAAATGGGGATTTTTGTTTTGG
>CAJNSZ010000361.1:90703-106632 GCA_905329745.1 Rotaria sp. Silwood2 | reverse complement strand
ACCCTACTTTTCCAGTGCAACCATATTATCGAATTTTGACATGAAACTTTGTTCACATAAAGTCCTCAACTAGGCTAGCTTGCAAAAAAAAATCAGAATTTTTCGACGGAGTCTCTTCAGGATATGAAGATTCCAAGAAATAGGCTCTTTTCCTCAGATAGTATATACAGAATGCATTTTTTGAAGTCTTCATATCTCGAAGAGACTTCGTCGAAACATTCTGAATTTTTTTTTGCAAGCCTGTCTAGTTGAGAAATTTATGTGAACAAAGTTTCATGTCAAAAATCGAAAATATGGTTGCACTGGAAAAGTAGGGTCCTACGAAGAAAATTCATTAAAACATCGATATCTCGCTAGGAACAAGCCATGGGCACGAACTTTTTTTACCGTAGACACAGCTCACTAAGGGCTACAAGATGCGCGAAACCCCGACTGAAAAGCTTTCAAACACCTGGGAATGCTCCCTTATTAGTGATATTCATGTGCTAAAGGCATAGTTGCTAATGTTTGTGGTGGCATCTGAGATGCTGCAGCCTCCTCTTTATAAATCTTTATGGTTGGAGTTGTTTCTTTCATAACACATTGTTTTACTTCAGTATGAAAACTGTTTAATGCCATATTTTCTGGATGTGGCAAATGATTGTGATTTCCAGTGACCTTCAATACAATATCTTGAATGTGGTGTGTACGTAGACACCACATCCAACAGCTTGACAAAGCCAATACTTTTTTGTACAATTTTTCTGTTTTTTTAAAGATAATACCATAACAAGTAGTAAAGGCTGCCTCTATTTGAGACAAGAAAATGTGGATTACCATTAGTGATTGACATTTAATAGGTTACTATTAAATCTATAAGAAAAACAAACTTATGTATGTAACAAAACATTTATTGTACTAATAATTCTTTTATTTATTGAAGCTTATCGTTCTCCATATTGATCATCGCGCCATGCAATGAACCATTGCTAAGAATCTCATGACGTAACGCTAGATACCAATAGAAAAGAATTCAATAGTAAATTATTTATTTACGCCATCTTCCAACTTTTCGACGTTTTATACTTTGGATATTTTCATCTTTCGGCTGATTTTTTTCCAACTTTTTCATTTCGACGCTTTTAGTTTCGGCCTTTTCTATGTATAGCGACAGTTGAACTTCAGACTTTTGAGCTTCAATATATTGTCAACGTATAAATAATTATGGTTTTCCTAAACCTTATTGATAAAAAATAAAAATTAAATAAAGCTACTGGCTTCTGAGAATACTCTTGTGCGTACCTATATGAAAGTTACTAATTAAGTGTCACAGTTGTTTGCCTATCTGTTTGGTATAAGAGACACTTACTCAATTGATTACCACTCCAGATTCTGCTTTTTTCAACAAAACTCGAATTTACATATTGTTTTGTTTGACGACATTTATTTGACTCATATATGCCCCTGGAAAAAAATAGATTTAGTCGAGTTTTTAAATATATTGCCATTATTGAATCACATCTTTAAAACAATAATTGTATATTCTGAAAACGCTTGGATTTCTCCATCCTCCTGTAAACATATCATTTGCCTTGTCCTTTTTGACTGTAAAAGAAAAACGTTCATTACATTAAGTGTACTTTCATTTAACAAAGATGAAAAATCGAAAACATTTTCGCTAAGTTTTTAGTTATTTCTTCAAAGTATCATCCGTGTAGAAATACATTTTAACAAAAAGAAATAGTATGCTCTGATAGAGTACGAAATTTTCTATCATCTTGTATTTTGTCTTGCATTACATGTACTGGAAAATGATTCTAGTACTGCATAGATACCCTCCGTGACATGTTCTAAAATGAGGTGGATTTTCTTAATATTTCATACATCTTTTGTTTCCGAATTTCAGGATGAATGACTATGTACGACAGTATGAAAATATGTCATGACTTGTTCATAGAGCCCATCAGGTTGTTCCTGGATCTGGTCGTTCGTGATCGCATGAGAAATATGTATTTTGTGCTAGTCATATAAAACAAAGAACCAGGAGAAAACATGCGATATCCTCGGAATACTTATCCAACTTCGATCGAACCGTTCCTCACAATAGAGGGTTCTTTATATTAGAAGATTCATCATAATATAAAGGTAATTTCATGAAAAGTTAATCAGAAACACAAAGTATTTAGAAACTTTTCTTTCATGTTAAACTTTATAATACGTTTTTCGGATCATTTCGATAAACGAGCTCTTTGAATTTCATGGAGCAATGAGTGTCATGGTCAAAATATTAAATACTTTAAAATAGCTTAAATTACGATTTTTTATCGTGAATAAGCATGAAAAGTGGATTTACATATCTGAAAATGGTTGTATTCTGGAGATATATGACACAGAAGGTTTTGTGGAGGAACTGTTGCTTCAGAAAATCCTACAATCGATTTCTAAGATGCAACTGAATACTATGAATAAATCTCAATAGAGCATTCAATAATTATCGTAAAAATGAGAGATGTCATGTGTTTTTCCGATGAATAACGGATGCAATGTTCTATCGAGTATTACTCATACTATTTGAATGCATCAGAGAAACAGACTACAGGTATTATAGAGCAAACTTTTCTCTACAAAAGCCTTCTACATCATATTTCTCCAGAATAAAGCAATTTTGAAATATGTGAACCCACTTTCTATGCTTAATATCACAGAAAATCGTATTTGAAGCTACTTTAAACGTTTAGTATTTTGACTACAACATCATCATTACTTCGTCAAATTCAAACATGATTTTTATCGACATGACCAGAGAGAAAGAGTTCTACAAAGTTTAATAAGAAAGAAAATTTTCGAAATACTTTGTATTTCTTTTGCTTGACTTCTTATAGAACTACTCAGAAAACGTTTACAGGAACAATGAAGTAAATGTAATCGATGGTGTCTTATATCGATAACTTTTTCGAGCATCCGAAATTTAAATACAGCTTTTATGTCAAAAGTTGTTTAATGCTCAAGGATTTCGAATTGAAAATCTTAAAAGATTAAAATAAATGCTATTTCTCGACTTACACAGCTATAAAGATACAATCTTAAATCCTTAAAATCGTTTCGGTTCTTTGAAAAGACTTGATAAGAAAAAAATTATGAAAATCAATCAATACTATTGAAGATCACTCTAGAAACTTTGTATGTTTGGAATTAATAGAAGAACTGGAATGGTTTATTACGAGACGCTTCAAAAAAAAATTTGTTAAGAAGATCAAAATCAGGCTCGACCTGATCCGAGTCCAAAATTGTTGGACTCAATGAGCTCTATTCATGGGCGTCNTTCTGGAGATATATGACACAGAAGGTTTTGTGGAGGAACTGTTGCTTCAGAAAATCCTACAATCGATTTCTAAGATGCAACTGAATACTATGAATAAATCTCAATAGAGCATTCAATAATTATCGGAGAAATAAGAGATGTCATGTGTTTTTCAGATGAATAACGGATGCAATGTTCTATCGAGTATTACTCATACTATTAGAATGCATCAGAGAAACAGACTACAGGTTTTATAGAGCAAACTTTTCTCTACAAAAGCCTTCTACATCATATTTCTCCAGAATAAAGTAATTTTGAAATATGTGAACCCACTTTCTATGCTTAATATCACAGAACATCGCATTTGAAGGTACTTTAAACGTTTAGTATTTTTGACTATAACATCATCATTACTTCGTCAAATTCAAAAAAGATTTTTACCGAGATGACCAGAGAGAAAGAGCTCTACAAAATTTGATAGGAAAAAAAAATTTTCTGAATACTTCATGTTCCTTTTGCTTGACTTCTTATAGAACTACCTAGAAAACTTTTAGAGGAACAATGAAGTAAATGTAATAGATGGTGTCTAATATCAATAACGTTTTCGAGCATCCGAAATTTAAATACAGCTTTTATGTCAAAAGTTGTCTAATGCTCAAGGATTTCGAATTGAAAATCTTAAAAGATTAAAATAAATGCTATTTCTCGACTTATACAGCTATAACGATACAATCTTAAATCCTTAAAATGGTTTCAGTTCTCTGAAAAGATTTGTCAAGAAAAAATTATGAAAACCAATCAATACTATTGAAGATCACTCTAGAAACTTTGTATGTTTGGAATTAGTAGAAGAACTGGAATGGTCTATTACGAGAAGCTTCAAAAAAAATTTGTTAAGAAGATCAAAATCAGGTTCGACCTGATCCGAGTCCAAAATTGTTGGGCTCAATGAGCTCTATTGATGGGTGTCTTGCAATGGGACTCTCCGTTCCTATAGTCTGTGATATCGATGGGTAGGATAGCGGAGCTGGAAAAGCTTCGATTTAAAACTTACATTCACCACTTTTCTTCGTAAATACATGCCTGGGCAAAAATCTTTCTCCTTCCTCCGACCCTTACATCTCCTTTTTCATTGTTTGGCGCCAAAGGCTTTAGTAGAAGGATATATATAAGAGTTTCATAAAAATACACCAAAATATAGTGAATTAAAAAGTTTGTCAATTCTATTGGATTCATTCTTGACACTTTAATCAGAAAAGATTTGAAACTTGAAATTTTTGCAAATTTAAGCCTTTTCTATGATCATTAAATAAAAAGCTATCATTCACCGTTTCAAGAAACCATACATGAACTGAATTCTTTTCAATTCATCGGTCGAGTTATATTCAATCATAAAATTTGAGCGAAAAATAAGAATTCGAAGAAAAAGAATTTTTTTTGGAAGATGGTCAAGTACTGACAGTGATAAAACTAATTAGTCTCTTCCAGTAAGGCTTGTTTATTGATATAAAAACTAAGAATAAATTTTAATTTAAAATACATCATATCTAAAAGTATCATTTGTGCTAGAAAAACTACTATGAAACGGGCTTTCTGATTTCTTTCGTAATACCGCAAAAACCTAGCAGAAAATAAGAAATCATACTGTTCAATAGCAAAGTTGCAAGAACTCTTTTCAGGAGATGATTAGGCTTAAAATTTCACTCTCTCTCGTATTTGTTTGGCAGAAATATATCTGCGACAGAATTTCTATTCCAAAAGTGACTCTTTTCAACTAAAATCAAATTTGATCGATTTAGAAATTGGTAATATGATATACGGGAGTTTGACATTATTCCAAAGACTTTTGCACTGCCTATAATCTAATTTAAACATCAATGTTCGAAAAAAGAGTTCTTGCATTCAACCAATCTTTTTCTTGTATACTCTAAAAGATTTTAAATCATTCATATATTTCATCAACATGTAAAATTGTTTCCTTGTAATATTACTTCTTTTCTATCTTTTAATTTTTTTGACAGAGTCAGATTTATTAAATTTAGATCAAACATAGTTAACATACTGTTCAATCATCGTATTTTCTAAATAAATTATTTATTCTCTTGTTTTAGTACGTTTCATCACCACAAAACGATTTAATCTTCTTTTGACTATTCAAAACTTCTTTCAAAATCTCAATTTGTTTAAAACCTCATCTCAAGATCCAAGTATTATACAAAGACAACGTCTTACAACTCGTATTTTTCTCGTGCTTATCATAATAAGTATTATTATATACAGCTTTTATATAAGCATCTCAACTCAAACGAAAACAATCATTATAACTAATCCATCTCGAGATGAATATGAACAACTTTGGAAAATGCATTCAGATACTGTTTATTGTCCATGTTCCCAAATTGTCATTCCATATTCTAATTTTATTGAAATTATACCTAGATTTCATCAACTATGTTCGAGTATGTTTATTTCTCCGGAATGGTTTAATGTGCATGGTGCGATCGAATCTAGTGCAAATAGTCTTCGATTCGCAGGAACAATTGGAGCGCATTATTTTAAAGGTCTCGCCGCATTCTGTTCAATAGCAGAGCAAACTGTGATTAATTCCTATCGAGTCTTTTCTGCCAAAACTTTCATTACTAATCGCATATTGCCTCAAACTATCTTTCATAATGAAGTCAGTATTCTGGTTGATACATTCAACAAATCGACATTTTCTGAATTTTATCGTGCTTTCTTACTTGCTCGAGTGACCTTACAAACCAATTCATTTGTTAGTGGAATAGGAATACGTTCTGCGTTCTTGATAAGTAATGAGTATCAAATAGTATTACAACCAGGCAGGCTAAACATTCATATTTATGGATTTGGATCGCCGTTTTGCTCTTGTCTGTTACCAAAAGATAACTGTTACACCTATGCATATGTTAACAGTTCTACGAGCATATTCAACACGCTTGACATTCAGAGTCTATTGATTAAATGTGACTCGACTGAATCGATACTGTCCTCAACATTAGAATGTTGGTACAATCGTTCTTGCTTGGAACTCATACGTATGGATTATATCAGAAGTGGCGTTACCGATATGATTAATATTGCTCCTCTTGATGCAAATCTTTCAAGTATATTTGCTATAAACGATACAGTGGAAGTATTGACAAATGCACTTTTACTCGAAAATTTCTCTATCAACATATCCTATGATCAATATTATGCTAACTGTGCTCCCTTGTCCTGTATTTATACTATTGAACAATCTTTCGATTTAATTTTTCTGATTACTAGTATTGTGGCTGTCTATGGTGTTTTAAACAAAATTTTTCGATTAAGTTTACCAATTATTGTTCAATTAACTTTAATCATTTGGAAAAGAATTCGAAAACAAAATCTGTCTACTAATCAATCGACATCAGTTGTTGAAATGACGCAATATAATGGTAAGTTAAGCGAACTAAGTTTATTTATTGTATTCTAAAGAATAAAGCATTTTGGCCATGTATTAAAACCGATTTCGGTCTATTATGTAACACGATCATCGAAAGACTTCTACTAACTGATCTTCTGCTTTTCAATTGATCTTTTGGATTGTGAGGAATTGCAGAATGTATAAAATTGAAAGAACATTTGAAAAAAATATGTCATCACTAGTTAAAATAATATATTTAATGGCAAGCATTTCCTAAACATTAGGAGTTAATACTTGGAAAAAGTAATCAACTTTATCAGGAAATCTTTGTTCGAAGTGCGTGAGAAAAATTCTTTGATAATTACATTTTTTCGATACTGTACAATATGATTGAAAATATCCTTCCAATGTTTTTATATTTTTCATGAAATGTATTCATTATTTAAACACGACAGTCGTCAATGGGAAGCTCATTCTATGCCTTCTTTCTGCGATGCTCTTTAAATACAAAACACTCCTCACAATGGTAACTAAATTTAAAAATTTTCCGATGTTGATTTCATAGATACTAAGTATTTTGTTTTTCTAAGTCGTTGGTTCACAATCAAACTCTTTAGTGCATTTTTGTAGTTTTCTTTGGGACGTACTTGTATAGAACTCAATTGTTTAACAACACAGGTATTATATTAAGGCAATGTGCAAAAACTAAAAACATCAGTCAATGTATACTTGATTTCGGCAGTCACTTTCTCAAACCAGTTTCAATGATTAAAAAATAAAATTTGTCATTTTTTTTGCAAAAGAGAATTGTTAAGGTGAAGCAAATAAAGTTGGAAAATATTTCTATTAACATTTGATAAATAATCATATCTTATGTAAATATGATTCTGATTTGTTTCAGTTCAGCCACAGTTGAAGTAAATGGCCAAGACGTTTCTCAAACACTCTGCTTAAGATAAATTTATTTTCATTATTAATTATTTTATTGTCTTCTTTTCTGTTGCACTTTTTTCAACACCAAACCTCTTCATATAGAAAACTCATATGTAAATCAGTATATACCGTTTTACAATATATATACATATGTATACAAATATCTGATCAGTATCTGAATTTATGATAATGAAGCATATTGCGTTGCAAATACTCTCATGAAACATATTGGAGTGTAAGACCTTTTCAATTCGTTCAACTCAATGATATTGACATGAAAAATTTTAGAGAAGTATATTACGAAATAGATCTTCAAGACGTTATTTTAAATTTTTTTTCGTCGAGATTCGATATAGACGAAATTCTCCGATACGTTTAGCATATGAAAAAGATTTGGTTTTTTCTACCAGAGACTGAAATGAAAATGGAACCCAATATGAATGTAGATGCTGTCGAATCAAATTGACTTGTGATTTTTTTAAGGATATAGCTCTGTTTATTCGACTAAGAAGTAATCTCTTCAATCAATCTCAAATTTGAGCAATAAACCTCACTTCAGTGCAAAATTCATCTTCTGCGTACCTTGCCCTTTTTAAATAGATGCCAACCCATTCGTGTGACAAATCTACAGGTTCAATTATTGCTTGTACTTTTTTTGAGAACAGATAGTCTAAAATGAAGAATATTCATCTGTAATTATTTCCATGACTCTTTTTCCTATTTACATACCTAGTAAAGTGTTCTAACACTATGTAGTATGTAAAGTTTCCGGATTTTTGCACCATTTTATTGACGTATGGGTTTAGTTCTATCATTAATATTGTGTATTAACTTTTCAATTCCATGATCGACAATACAATTATAAGCAACTTTTTATCGGATGATCTATTACACAACTACGTACCCTGTTTGATTAATTTAGCTTAAAACTGACTTTTAAAAGCTTAATTGACAAGTAAACTATCTCAATTTTCTAACGCAAAGGTTGTATGATCGATTCAACCAAGTTTTAGCGTTTTCTAAACTATTGTTCAGATCTGAAAATAGAGACCGAGTTCAGTTTTAATTCTAAGTTAGCATACTTGGTTTCTTAATATTCAT
The DNA here is from genome assembly GCA_905329745.1 of Rotaria sp. Silwood2. Classification (NCBI taxonomy): domain Eukaryota; kingdom Metazoa; phylum Rotifera; class Eurotatoria; order Philodinida; family Philodinidae; genus Rotaria; species Rotaria sp. Silwood2. The sequence continues at coordinate 97,909 of CAJNSZ010000361.1, read as the reverse complement.
GTTTTTCTCTAAGTAGATGATACCTATATAGCAGTGCCAATCGAAAAACTATTCCTTTTTACAATCAATAAGAAGACAAGTAAAGTAGATCGTGAATCGATGCACCTAACCCTAGACTGATGACGTCGAGCTATCCATATAAACAAATATAGGCAAAATCGTGTTTTGAGCAAGGTTCTAGAAAATGAAAGAGATGCCTTAATATCTAATGAAGAAGCCTTTGGCAAAAGCAGTTTGTTTTTATAAAATAAAGTGGTCATTTGTTCCATAGCCGTGGTCATTGCTGCTTTAGAAACGGCCATTTTGACCATAGAAACAGTTATTTATGTTACAAATAGGGTCGTTTGTGCCACTGTGTAACAGACAGACAGATATAGGTGAATTTCCGTTTCTAGATCCTATCCCTTCAGTCTAGAGAAAACATTTATTTTTATAAAATCCAAGGCCTAATATGTTCTGTAGCCCTTTTTTGACGTTTCGAGCTTGTGTGAATTCGAAGATTTGACATATAGATAGGAAAACTTAGCAAAAGTTTGATGTGAGATATGCATACATTTCGGTCATGACGGTAAAATAAATCTCTGCTCTTTCTGACATAAGCTCGAGCGAAGTTTCTTTAAAGAGATCGAACTGAATCGAGATTTCCTTGTTCATTTCAATCTCTGTTATCAGTTGTCTCATTTGAGGATACATCGAGACTGGGACTCTCGGTTTCGGTCGTCTCCATTAATATCGACCTTCATATCGATGAGCAGGCATGTAACAAAACACAGGAATGTCTGTCAAAGACCGTCACTTTTTCTACAAAAATCATAAGAGAGAATGCACTGAGAGAGACGAAAATATTTTCGTGTCCAGTACTCCGAGACTCTGCAAGATTTTTATTGAGAACTGTTTTGTTTGATTTTCTCTAGCCGTGTATGCATAATTGGATAGACCAATCACGAAAGTAAAAGGTCGAATCTCGATCAGTGTCGGACAAAATTACAGTTTTATTCAACTTGTTGAATGAAATCGACCGAGACTCGACATTTTACTTTCGTGATCGGTCTATCTGGTTGTAATTTAGAGCCCTGCAGGATGCAGGTAACCTGCCCTGCCCTGCCCTGCCCTGACAGGGCAGGACAGGACAAGCTGCGAAAATAGCAGGGCAGGGCAGGGCCAGGTTATGAAATTTTTACAGGGCAGGTTACAGGTTGTCCATATCGTAACCTGTTAACCTGNGCTCAACATTTCCATCGAGAATGCATCTGATTGGTCCATTGCTGACCAATTATATTTTACCATGTGTGGATGCCCCTGGGTGTTTTCTTTCTAATGGTGAAAACCGCAGGTCGCTAGCTGCATCCGTTCAGGAGATATTCCTCCTTGAGTTTTCTCCATCTACTTCTGACGCCGACATTAGTTGACTTTAAAATTTTGATCTGAACTGGGATAAATTAAAATTTTTAGCCACACAATTCGTGGCTGTCTGGTTGAAGATACGTGTCGGGGTGAGGGCAAGGGTGTATGGTGAATGATGATGAGTGAATATGGAGCTATTACCCGCATCCCAGCGCTCGCCATCACTCTCACCAACCATCCATTCAAATGTCTGTATTTCAATCTGAACTAGTTCAAATCAAAATATTTTAATCTGTGGTAGTTGAGATTAAAATATTCCAAGCTGTCCTAGTTCAGTTCAAAATATTTTAATTTATCCTAGTTCAGATCAAAATTTTAAAGTCAACTAGTTGAGATTAAACTTCATTACGAAGTCAACTAGTTGACTTCGAAATTTTAATCTGAACTAGGAAGAATTAAAATTTTAATCTGTCCTAGTTCAATTTAAAACTGAACTAGATTTTAATTTGTCCTACGACATACATATATATATATATGAATTTATGATAATAAAGCATATTGTGTTGCAGATACTCTCATGAAACATATTGGTGTGTAAGATCTTGTCAATCCGTTCAACTCCATGATATTGACATAAAGAATTTCATAGAAATGTATGGCATATGAAAAAGATTTGTTTTTTTCTATCAGAGATCGAAATGAAAATGGAACCCAATCTGATTGTAGATGCTGTAGAATCAAATTGACTTGTGATTTTTTTAAGGATACAGCTCTGTTTATTCGAATACGAAGTAACCTCTTCAATCAATCTCAAATTCGAGCAATAAACCTCACTTCAGTGCAAAGTTCATCTTCTTTGTACCATGCCTTTTTTAATAGATGTTAATCGCTTCGTGTGAGAAATCTACTAGTTCAATTATCGCTTGTACTTTTTTAAGAACAGATAGTCTAACATGAAGAACATTCATCTGTAACTACTTCCATGACTCTTTCTTTTTCTACATACCTAGTAAAGTGTTGTCACACTATATAGTATTTAAAGTTTTCGATGTTTTGCACCATTTTATTGACGTATAGCTTTAGTTCTATCATTAGTATTATGTATTAACTTTTCAATTCTATGGTCGGCAATACAATTATAAGCAACTTTTTATCGGATGATCTATTATACAACTATGTATCCTACTTGATTAATTTAGCTTAGAACTGACTTTTAAAAGCTTAATTGATAAGTAAACTATCTCCATTCTCTAACCCAAAGGTTGTATGATCGATTCAACCAAGTTTTAGCGTTTACTAAACTATTGTTCAGATCTGAAAATAGATATCGAATTCAGTTTTAATTTTATGGTAGCATACTCGGTTTCTTAATATTCGTGTTTCCTCTAAGTAGTTGATACCTATAAATCAGTGTCAATCATGGGAATCGAGAAACTATTCCTTTTTGAAATCAATGAGAAGACAGGTTAAGTAAATCGTGAATCGATGCACCTAACCCTAGACTGATGACTTCGAGCTATCCATATAAACAAATAGAGGCAAAAACCTGTTTTGAGAAGAGTTGTAGAAAATGTAAGAGATATCTTAATATCTAACGAAGAAGTCTTTGGCAAAAGCAGTTTATTTTTATAAAATAAAGTAGTTATTTGTTCCATAGTCGTGGTCATCGCTACTTTAGATTTGACCTTTTTGACCATAGATATGGTCATATGGACCATAGAAACAGTTATTTGTGTTACGGAAATGGTCATTTGTGTCACTATGCTACAGACAGACAGATATAGGTGAATTTCCGTTTCTAGACCCTATCCCTTCAGTCTAGGGAAACAGTTATTTTTATAAAATCCAAGGCCTGACATGTTCTGCAGCCTTTTTTGAATGCTTCGAGTTTGTATCAATTTGTAGATTTTACATATAGAAACGAAAACTGAGGAAACGTTCGATGCGAGATATGCATACATTTCGGTCATGATGGTAAAATAAATCTTTGCTTTTTCTGGCATAAGCTTGAGCTGAATCGAGATTTTCTTGTTCATTCCGATCTCTGTTATCAGCTGTCTCACTTGAAGATAATCGAAATTGAGACTTGCGGTCTCTGTCGTCTCCATTAATATTGGCCTTCATATCGATGAGTAGGCATGTAACACGACACAGAAATGTCTGTCAAAGATCTCCACTTTTTCTACAAAAAGCATAAGAGACAATTCACTGAGAGAGACGAAAATATTTTCGTGTCGAGTACCCCGAGACTCTGCAAGATTTTTATTGAGAACTGTTTTGTTTGATTTCATCTATTCCTGTATGCATAATCAGACAGACCAATCACGAAAGTAAATGACCGAATCTCGATCAGTGTCGGACAAAATTAAAGTTTTATTCAACTTCTTGAATGAAATGGGCCGAGACCTAACATTTTACTTTCGTGATCGGTCTATCTGGCTGTATCCATGACTAAATGAAATCAAGCAACGCGATTCTTAGTTAAAATCTTGTAGAATCTCTTGAATTCTTGCAAGAGAGAAATCCTCATGTTTATTATGAAATCTTCAATCATGTTACATTTCCGTTTGAGAACCAACAGAATTTTTGCTGCGAATCGCTCACATTGCATTCATCTACTGTAGCCACCAGAACTGAGTATATTTTAGTTTAAGCTAAATAATTTCACAATGGTAGCAGTTAGCGACCTGTGATTTTCACCATTCTAGAGAGAGCATCCTCTACCATCATATTATCTTGAAATTCGATCAGTCAACCACCAACCAAGCAAATGAATTCTTGATGGAGTTTTTTGAAAGCGATATTCTGAAACCATTTCTCTTTCGATTCAAAAGTGTGAAATAACTAATCGATAAAAAAAACTTATTCCCTTTTGACCTCTGCAAGGTTCATATTACTTGCTTGTTCAATGTAAGACCTATAAGGCTTTTCATGAGATTCCTGATTTCAACTAATTCACCTAATATCAGGCGAAAAAGTACTTAGGTTGAGAGGTAGTCCACAAGGACAAGTATTATGATGGGATTCATTCTTAGACTTGAATTTATCTGACACTATTATATTAATATTTTCGAAACTTCACTTTCATATGTCAATGTAACGAAGAAGTTTGTACTAAAAAAATATTAATTGTAGCGCCGACAATTACTAGATACATAAGCAAACAGATCAATCATCAAAAAACAAAAGGTAAAGCTTCGGCCAGTTTCGCTTGCAAGACTAAACAAAGCCACAAGTTTTTTGTGAGACGGACAGAGAGTCTTGGTTTGGTCTTGATCTTGACACATCCATAGTTTTCTTCTTTCACAATGATCCATTTTATTTTAGTTCCGAAGACTTCATACATAATTAAAATCCGAAAATATGTATCTACACTCAATCTTTTTCAAAATGAGTCTAGTACAAATGATACTCAACGACAAGAAATTGTGTCAACACGTCTCTATCTTGTTTTGGCGATTAATTTCACAATTGTCCTCTTTCTCTATACTGGATTAGTCGAGCGAACTATTAGCAACACTGTTTCAACTCCTTCGATGCCAACTTATATAAATCTTCAAGAACATTATTCTGACACATTACAATGTCCTTGTGCCCATATGTCTATAACTAACAATGAATTTATTATGTTTCTTAGTGCAACATACCATCCAATTTGCACCAGTAATAATTTCCTAAATAAATGGTTTACGTATTTTTATAAATATCAAAGTGCTCTCGTATGGTGGCTTCTAGTAGATGATTTTCGAAATTGGTCTATCCTCTTCTTTGATTTTCTGGAAAAATATTGTGAACTAGCACAGTCAACCGTCAATAATGCCATTGAACAGTTTAATTTAGTGTCATTGGTGTCATCTGAAGTCATGTCTGCAGCTCTGTTTAAAACACAGGTGGATGCAACAATCAATTCATTTCAAAAGGCAAATTCGCTATTATTTTCTCGTCAACTGCAAATGTTTCGTGACGTCACTCGAGGGAACGGTTTAATATCGAATTTAGGAACTACTGTGGAATTTAAAGTAGATAAAATTACTACCGATGCTCCTATATTTGCTATACCAAAAACTTACAATAATGAAACTTGTTCATGTGCAACTTCAAGTACTTGTGCAGAATTGGCAAGTTTCTACAATTACACTCATCACACAGTTTACACTATCGAAAATATTTACATTGGATGTTTTTTGATTGAATCAATTCTTCATTCATCACTCTCTTGCTTTTTTTCAATTTCATGTATGACTGATCTCATGGCAGCGACGGGTCTTGGAGATCTAAGTTCCGGGGGGCTACAAGAAATAATTACAATTTCACCACTACAATTCTCGTCATCAACTTCAAACTTTAGAATCAATGACACAATCGAAACACTGATCTATCGGTTGTTTATTGATTATTGGTCAAGTGAAATATCTTATGAACAATATTATAATGCATGTGCACCAACACATTGTACTTATTTGTATGAAAAACGCTTGAATGTTCTTTATGCAGTCACAATTTTCTTGACTGTTGTCAATGGACTTTTACTTGGACTTCGTTATGTTGTTCCAATTTTCGTTCGACTGGTATACAAATTACGAAATCGTCTTTGCGGTTATCATGAATGATAGACGCATTTTTTGAAACTGAAATATATATTTAGTTGAACGATCGTATAACACAAATGCATAAAACAATATTTTTCTTACAAATATTGTAGCCTATAAAACTGATTTATGAACAGGAAGTCTTCAACTTAATACTAATTTATTTATAAGCTAGAGCTATTGATAAGACTTATTGAAATTGTTCACTCTGAGATGTTACTCATTAACTAACTAGCATCTGAATCACATTTAAGAGCATCCCTTTGAAATACTTTGCAAGTGGGAGATGATCAATGTTCAAAGTCAAACATGTCGATTCAAACAATGATAAATAGTCTAAACACTTAAATGGAAGTCTTATTTTCGACATATTGTTCTCATGTGATTCGAACTAGACTATACCGTCAATCAATTGATCAGTGTAGTGCGCGCTATAATATCTGATGGTATACCGTTTTTCGTGAGTAGAATATCATAATGTCTTGTGTGAGAAGGGTTCACCGTTTTTGAAATCTATTAAAATTGTCAGAATTGATTCAATTCCATTATCACTATGTATTGTTGATGCCTCCGAACTGTCCGTACTAATAAGATGACTCTAAGCGGATCCAACATCGAGATAATTTTTTTATTAAAAAGGTGGTTGCAAAAAATATAATGAAAAAAAAAATATTGCAAAATATGTTTCTTGATCGATAGATAAGTGTTCTTTATTTTTGTCAAAAAATTTGGACTCTCATAGAAAGGATCTCTGTGACCGTTTAAAGCTCGAACCGAAACGTTTAATAGCTACTGACGGTAATGCGTCAATATATCTGAGGTACTGAAAATAAATCGGCGACATGAATTATTTTAAGTTTGACGAGATTGACTTGAGTGAAGATGAAGAGCATGTATTTCTTAGCTTCTATGAATACCAGAACTAATAAAAACTTGGAAAGGTTTATAACAAATTCCAAAAGCTTGAGAAGGTGATGAACACTTCAACAGAATAGCAACAAACATTAAAAAAAATCATTTCAATTAGATGACAATCAGATAACTATGACATGTAGTGAAAATGAGATCCCTGTAGGGCAAAATATCTCCCAGGAGAAGAAAAAATGAGAGAGGGTGAAGAGTGTGGGTGTGAATAAGGATTGATGGTTGGGTATGAGAACAATGCCCACAGCCATAACGTGTGGTCGAAGTGGTGATAGTTCAGAATGTAATGAGCCATATACCAGCATAGGGCATTGTTCTCATACCCAACCATCAATCCTTGTTGAAGACT
>CAJNSZ010000361.1:0-90654 GCA_905329745.1 Rotaria sp. Silwood2 | reverse complement strand
ATCTAATGGGCTATAATAAAAGTTGACTGCTCCTGACTTTATAGTTGAAAGGTTGATCGCAAAGAATCGTTCCAATAATGAATGTATGGGTTTGGAAATCCTCAAATATACTGGAAGTATAACTCGAATCGAGTATCAAAGTATTCGCCGTGAAAAGTTCTTCCATCCTATGTATGATTGTGATGAGTTCTGTTTGAAAAGTGCTATGGGCCAAATCATGTTCTTATGCGCCCCTGTCCTTTATGAGACATTCCGCCCAGAAAGTAGAGCGATGAAGTATGCATGTAATTGGGTAATAATCACTTAGTCGAAACTCTAGGTAAGATAAGTAAGAATGGCATTGTCCTATGATTTGCGGTATGCGTGGTATATTTTTTCTTTGTAGACAGGACCTTTCTCTCTGATTGTTCTGTCCGGAAAGAGGCTTACTTTCTTAGATCCCCCGAACTCCCATATTCGAGAAAATCGAAAGTCTTTTTTTCTGCAGAATTCAGTTTACAATCTAAAACCCCATAGACTCCATTAAAAATTTTTCCTGATCTTCCAATTCGTTCGAAAATAATTTTGTTCAAAAAACTCGAATTGAAATTCTATTTTTGAAAGTCAAGCAATTTTTTGAAAATTATAAAATCGTTGGACGATGAATAATTATTTGAAAATATTTGAGCTTTTATTAACTTGATTATCAAGAAAGCAGAATTTATCTAAAAGTTACAGTGCAATACTAAGAGACGAGGAGGAGGCTCAATTTTATAAAGAGTATGACGCTATTAAGAGTTCCTTGATTATTGCATACAATATTTCTTAAATAAGTTGAAAATAAAGTTTCCTCACGTACAAAATGACAGTGAAATGTATAAATTATATTTTATAGGTGTTCGCAACAAGCTTAACTACGTATTTATCAACAACAAAATTTCTTGGTTTTTTCCAACTTGCATTTGTCTATGTGCAATAACGAAGTATTACACCTTTATAATGTAGATAGTCAGTTTCGTAACGATACACTTATCATTGCACACATACGCTGTTTTCACCATGTTCTTCCCCTATACACCTTTTCTTCCTTTGAATTATGTGTCGTTGTATGAAGAAAATACCGTAAGTGAGCTGACAACGAGCTAATCCACACCCACAACCACAAGTCTTCAAAATTAGTCAGCTTAAATGCTGAAACTCGTGTCCAACAGGTAAAACACAATTGTAGCTTTTTGACTACCAAAATGCCAACTTTCCGGCACAAATCAGTGTTTCATGTTTGAAAAATCGAAATTTGAAATGGTTGACATTTAAACCAACCAGTTTTCATAATTTTCTACGTGTGCATCAATACAGCATCATTCATAAAGCTTGCTTTGACATGCTGGTATTATTCTCTTCGATAACTACTGAAAATTATCTATGAAACACTATACATGTACTTTTTTTTCACTTGATAACAGGTAATATTTCTATCCTTATGACAACAATAATACTTGACAGTCGGATTGACTTACCTATCAGTATAAAAGAAAAGGCTTTAAGTATGCTTCTACCACTAACCAAAAAACAGCCTATTTGACTGAGCCAATCCGGAGATGTTTTATTTTTTTTTGCAATTTATGGCCCACCGTGTATATAATTTCTTCTTTTTATAGCAGTATTTCTCTACGACAACGGACACAAAGAACTATCTACAAACTACTTAAGCACCAGTGTTCTTCGTTCGTGAATTTTATTATGCAGAAGGATAGTCAGTTCGTATCTCCGAAGGCAAGTACAGATAAACTAGACTGGCATGGCATATCACGATCATTCGACAACACGGCTATACAAATGACAAGGCCCGGATTTGGTATGATCGCTTTGATAGAGCAAGACCAGATTGTACATCGTCTGCGTGACAAGGTAGCAGATAAATTGCTGCTCCGGACACGAAACAACATTATGCACGTGACTATCTTTCAAGTATTTATTGTGTTTAATAAGGATTACGACCCAAAAACCCTTCCATCCAATCTTCTAAAAGTCTTTCAAGAATATATTGAAGAACAATTTCAAGATCAGATTCAAGAGGTCACGGAGCACATTGGTGAGAAAACTGTTCAGGCAACCAACGAATGGCTGATCATTGGCAAAGACATGCCAACGCACTTGGCCATCCGTGTAAACTGTCGACAGCTTGATGAACTTGTTCTCAATCTCAAGCACAAAATAAATGAATTAGGTCATGCATGGATGTCGGAATTATCTAAAGAGCTTAGTAAGCGTCACTTGGATGGAAAGATGAGCATAAACCCTACAGGTGCAATGGTCCAAGGCAAAGGATGGACTCTTATCATTGGGTACACAGCCAATGTGGATTACAAGACACATGTGACTCTGGGTATTTTGCCAACAGGTGACTCAGAAATGGATGATTTGCTTAAGATGCAGCACCAGGATGTAAACAGAGTGATCGTCCCAACGTTTTCGTCTGAGGAAGGTGATCCTAAACAAACAAACATAGCACTTCGCTATGTCGAGTCGATTGCCCATGTGCGAATCAATCGACTTAAAGAGCTTTCCGACCAAGATATTCAGGCCTATCCTCATCTCGCTGAGCAGGTGGTGCGTGCAAAACAAGGGCGTGATGTGCTGATCACTAGGTTTGTGATTGAAGAGTGGGGAAAACTTCGTCTTAGTACTCTTGGCGATTTAAATAGTCTTTTTGATGGAGATTCAACTCTCCGGATAGCAGGAATCCAAAGTAATGTTATCAACATGGATCGAATGCAGACTTTCGAGTTATGAAATATGTTCTTACTAACGATTGATCCAAAATAAAAGGCAATGACAATATTTGGGTGTGGGTTTGAGTGTCGAAGTGGGTAACTAGAACAGGATATTTACATCTAGATCCACACCTCACACCCTTGTAGTATATGGCTGATCCATGAAAATTATTTTAATGAGTTAAGAATGCGTCTCTTATCTCTTTCGAATGTTCCATTTTATTTCAAGCGAAATTATTCAAGCTCTATAAAATATAAATCAAGGGGGAAACAGCGGACTTCAAGACTTCAAGACTTCAAAAGACTTCAACAGACTTCAACAGACTTCAGCCGCTGTGACTTCATATTTTCACAAGACTTCAGAAGACTTCTAAAGACTTCTGAAGACGTCATAGGACTTCAAATGACTTCGCAAGACTTCATAAGACTTCGTATGACTTCATGGGTCTTCAAAAGACTTCAAAAGACTTCGTTACACTTNTTAAGTGCGAACGCGGATCAAGAAAAAAATGTTAACGAAGTATAGTCATAATAAAGTAAATGCGAACGCAGAATAATTAGATTTGTCAGACAACGAATAAATTTCTACAGAATCAAGACCAACGATAATTCTGATCCAATATTCTTAATTATGTGGTCGAAAAAAGAAATATAATTTGATGATGTTGAAAAAATATCTCATTTCTCAATCTCAAAATTTACTGCGCACAGCAATTCTAGAAAATGTCTCAAATGCAAAAGCTTATCACTGAAAAAGGAAAACCAATGCTTCTTTATGACAGTTATATCTACACTGTAGAACGTACCATAACAACAAAATTAATTTTTCGATGCCAAAATCGTGATTGTAAAGATAAGTTCACTTTGAACGGTATCAATTAATTAATTCGCACAAGAATGATTCATCAATTAAGCGCGTTGTCACACCAATTTATCCATGAACGCATTTCTTTCCCAACCAACATCACATTCTCATGCTCTCCAACTTGATCGTATTCCGGCTATTCAATTACACAACGAAATTAAAGCTCGCACTGCAACGACAGATGAATCTACCAGCTCAATTCTTCATTTGGCCTTACGAACATATCCTCTAAGTGCTGCTGGTGCAATTCCAAAATTTGACACACTTATGCTCATAATCCAACAACAAAGAACTGCTGAAACAGTCAATGCTGGTGGTCGTTTACCAGAAAATTTAAAGAAGACATATCGTGGTGAAGATTTCATCTTACACCAAGATGAACATTTAATTATCTTCACAACAAAAACTAATTTATCAATTCTGAAACAAAAAAAACATTGGTTCGCTGACAGAACATTTAAGGTGAGCTATTAATTAAATGTCTATCTCTGTTTTCTAATTATCTTTGATGAAGGTATGTCCGGATGATTATTATCAACTTTTTACATTACACGCAATGATGACGAATGCAATTATTCCTCTCGTCTATGGATTGTTAATTGGTAAGAGCAGCGATGATTACAATCAATTTTTTGAAAAATTATTCGAACAAGACAATTTTCAACCTGAATCGATTATGACTGATTACGAAGGCGGCACAATCAAATCAGTCAAAGAGATGTTACCTAACGTTCTACACAAGGGTATGTTATAGTCTATTCACAGAAAAAAAAATCAGTAAAACATTTGTTATAGGATGTCTCTTTCATTTTTCACAAGCGGTATGGCGACAAGTTCAAAGCAAAGGATTGGCCACAAAATATAGAGAAGATGAGTCCTTTCGTTTAAAAGTAAAAAAGTTGATTGCTCTTGCTTTTCTTCCAGTAGATGACATCACAACTGCATTTGACTTAATTGTCGATGAATTCGATGAAGAGGCCGATGATCTACTTGAATATTTCGGAAAAACTTGGATTGGTGAACCAAAAAGAAGAGGTAATTTTTGTTTTTGTTTCTTAAAAAAATTGAAAGCATTTGCCATTCATAGGAACTGGTCGAAAGAAGCCTCCTTCTGATCACAAATTATGAAATATTCATGATCGAGTTGCCGCTGCTGTACCTCGTTCAAACAATTCGGTGGAAGGCTGGCACAATGCATTTGCCAATCGTGTCTCAATTAGTCATCTAACGGTTATCAAGTTAACAGAGAAAATTCGTCGTGAACAATCCAAATTCGAAGTTGATATAGCGAAGATTCTTCAAGGTCATGATATCAAGACGAAGAAAGCATGTTATCGAAGATTAGACGAACGTATTACTCGACTGGTCAATGCTTACGATTCATCTCAACTGGATCAATTCTTAACAAATATGGCAGCCAATATTACTCTGTAGGTAAGTTTTTTTTTCTTCTTTAATTAATTTTTTTTTTCTGTTCAGATAATTGGTTCGCTTAAGATTATTCGTTCATTTGTGTTTTTCTTTTTCTTTTTTTTTGTTTTTTCTTTTTTTTTGTTCTTAATTTGTTCATCCTTATGCTATGTATATACCACGCTAATTAAAGATGAATGAATTGGTCAATTTCACGTTTCTGAAAAAAAGAATTAATTAAGAGGAAGGGATAGATTAGATAAGGATGAATAGAATGAAAGATATTGCTCTGCGACGAACAGAACGCGACAAATTGTCGTGCGACGAATTGTACGGTCACCTTATGTCGGATGCGTGCTTGATCGTCGTCTGTTGGGACTGATAGAGTGGAATCAACGGCAAAGAAAATAGTGAACTTTGGTTTGGAAGATATTTTAATGGAGAACTAAAGTTTCTGGTTGAATCCGTGACTAGTTTTTGTGTCATGTCTTTTTTGGTTTGGAAATGACAGGAAATCCTTTCGATCTTCAATGTGATTTGCTCGATATTGAAGATACTGTGTTAGTATCCCTATCGCTGAAGAATGACAACATAGCATTGCATTTTTTCGAGTTGTGTTACATATGTCATTATAGTGAAAAGAGATAGTGTACGTCTCTTTTCGCGATATTTATTCCATATCCGTATTTCGTCGAAACTGTTTCAACCAATGTAGCATGAGGGTAACTTCTATTTTCGACATACTGCCGTTTGTATTCGTCAGTGTAAGTGATATTTTGTTTCTTTGACTCGAAAAAATGGCTGATATGAATACCAGATTTGAATTCTAGTTGATACGAGTTGCACTGCTCGAGGATGAACAATTGGCAAGTGTTTTTGTTTGTGGTAAGGGAGCTTAATATTTTTCTGAATGGTAACTGGAAGTGTTAGCTGAAGGCTTTCATGAAGAAGATGATTTATGTAGTTATTGGGATTACAAATATATGGAATTCTGTTGACTTTATTGACGCAGTTTACTGTTGGGATGGTTCATGTAAGGAAATTGCATCGATGTGAGAAGACATTCTTTTAGAATTAGTTGATCTTTATGAAGGCAGACTGGTTTCCCCTAAGATTTATTGCGAAATACTCTGAATTCATTGTATAAAGGCATTCATTTTACTGAACATTGATATACATTTGCAGAGACGTGCACCACTTGCGCGAGGGCGTAGGACGAGTGCCGAGGCGGCCACCTCTCGCACGCGATCCGTCCGCTCCTCAATGGGAAGTATGACTCATATTTGGATGGCGCACCGCTTCGAAATTCTGAGAGGGGAGCTGGCGCGAAGCGGCCACACTCGTCTGATTTCATCGCTCGTGTTATAGTGTGCTCGCAGCTTAATGGTCTCAGTAGTTAACTTTTCTTGAAGTTGAAACTGAAAAATCCAAGTCAATTGTAATCTCATGTAAGACTAGCACTTGACTTTTTATTTTACATTGAAAAGTTAAAACAAAATAAAGTAATTAACTTTACTTTACTTTAATTTTTGCTAAAGTGTATGTACTTAATTTAATGGATAAAGTAAATTTAGCTACTTCACTTTAATTTTTCTAAGTAAAATCAAGATAAGGTGTGAACTAGATGTGACACTTTCGCTTTATTTCAAGAAAGGAAACGACAGTTTTTACTTTCTTTTCCTAAAAGAAAGTGAAGTGAACGCTTTTCTTCCCCCCCCAAAAAAGGAAAGGAGATTTGAAAATTTTTCTTTCTGATTTTCTTGCTGGAACCGAGAGAACTAGATCTTTTATGTTGTTCTAACGAGGAAAAAGTTAAAGAAGTCAAAGAATGTGGAGAGTAAGTCGAATGAAAGAAAAACTGAGTCAAAAGAAAGTTGAGTTAATTAAATTGTCTTTTCGAAAAAAAAATAGACATATTTGGAATCAGCATTACATTCTGTATGTAATGAATTCTGGCTACGTAGAATCAAAAGAGTTTTTCCGGATGGTTTCGAGTGGGTGTGGGTGTGAATGTGGCTGACTGTGGGGTCAGATTTAGGCGAAGAAAAGACAGATGCCCACACATCCACATACCCCACCGTCACACTCACACCTACACACACACGCATCCACCCACACCCACACCCCATTTTACTTGAAGTATGAAAATATTAACGATGCCTATCATAACAACATTATCTCATATTTTCAAATTCTTCTGATCGAAAGTTAAAAAAGAATGAGATATATGTGAATAACTAATCATAGAAAAATCGTTATTTTTTGTTTTCCATGATTTGTAGAAAATAAAATATTTCAATTTGAGATGACTGAAAAAGTTTAGAAGATAAATATAACAGTTAAAGAGTTTTATTTTTCTTAGTGCTGTATTTTTTCCTGTTATTAAATTGATCAACAATTTAAGACAAATAAGATAAAGAAATTGAGTAATTTTAATAATTTTCAAATCTTTTGATAGTTTCTCATTGAAATTCTTCTTAGAATATTGTTCTAATCAAAATGAACACCAGTTAAATATGAAACAAATCTCTCTCTCTAAATTTGTTCTTGTTTGTTTGTTTGTTTTTAGAAAAATCTCGCTTTGATTTTATTCAAATATATCTACGATTGTTCTATTTGTCCGAATTAAATTTTATCGAACATGAATATGAGACAGATAATCATCTGAGATTAATAATTTCTAATTTGTTTCTTTTTATATTCAACATGAGTAGACTAAAATTTATTATACAGAATCGTATAGAATTGTAAATCAGAAGTATCGTCAATGGAATAAACGTTAAATTTATTCGATCAGAAAATTTTTTGTGATTTATTTCGAATATTGTCATTCTATATTTCATCAATGTATGTTGAAAATCTCTTGAGAATTCTTTATCTCATTTTATATAATCGGAAAATGTCAAATAAATGAAATCAGAATATACTTTCTTTTATCATAAATGACTATCATAGTTCGAATGAAATAATATTGTCAATGTATTTTACAAACAAAAGTCTAGAAGAGGTTTTGGACGAAAAATGTCGAAGACTTCTACAAATATTTCTGTGCGAAACAATCTTGAAAAATATCGTTTTATTCAAATTTTATTTTCATTCACAAAAACAATTCTATGCTTTTGTTTCAATAGCAATTGTCATATACGAATTGTTTTCATGAAAAAAATTCAAACGAACTATTTTTAACATTTTGTCGTAATCAAATATTTGATGCGTTTCTTTATTGAGAACTGTTCGATGTACTTAAACCATAAAAAGAAACCTAATTAAATCAAATATTTTTTGATTTATTTAAGATGTAATTGGATTTAATTCGAAAAATGGATGAAAACATTCATGAACAAAAAAAGGATTTTCGAAAACTATTCAATCAAGAATGAGATATGAATATTTTTTGCCATATTTCTTCTTTTTCAATTTAAAACTATTAGTTTTTAAAAATATGTAGTGTATGCATATAGCGTATTCAATTAGATATCAAGATGAATTATAAATAATTAACATGTTCGATTTCAAAAGTCTATTCTATAAGTCAAATATTTCTTTCTAGAAAAACATTCATTTGGAAATTCGGAGTTAACAACTAGAAAAGAAAATCTATTTTAGTAATTACATGAATTCAAGCGTTTTCATTTTTTTTTGCCATCAAAGAATCGCTTTCATACTATTTAATAGTCATAGATAATGAATTATCACATAGTGACGGATAATAGACACTGAAAGAGTTGTGTTTACATAGTAATCAAATTGGTGATCAAGGAGCGCAACATTTGAGAGATGCCTTAAAAGTTAATAAAGTAAGATACTTTTTCAATAGATTGTTCTATTCTAGAATTTTACTTAATCAGAAAAATTCTTGATAAACATCATGTAAGTCTCAGTTTACCTTAATTAAAGTCAAGGTGAGCACACTCAGAATATTAAAACAACTAAATTCCATTTAATTTAGGCGTACTTTATGATAATATTTCAAAATTTGAACAAAATTGAATAATTATTTTCGAGGAATTCGAAAATATTTTTTTTAAACTTTCAATTCATATCAAATATAAATATCGTGTGAAGTTGAGAAAAAGAAACAGTTGTTTTTTTTCTAATAATTAATATAATTCGTGTTTCAATTCGAAATTGAAAAATACTTTTTAAAATCTTGAATTAAGCAATGAGGAATTTTTCAATTTTAAACGTAAAATTTTTAAATATGAAACAACTTCAAATTAATTTGTTGAATAAGAAAAAGTATTTTGCAAAAAGAACTTCATTATTTAGTGGCATATGAATAAATTGAAGTGGAAGTAAGAATTATTCAATTGAGTTTTAAGAAAAAAACTTTGTTATTATAAAGTTTTAAAATAAAAATGTATTCAAAAGTCTTGTATCAAGAGTTTATAAGCAAAAGTGNATTGGTAAACTTTGAATTTTGTTTTTACCAAAATGATCAGCGAAGATAGCTCTACAAAGAGGGATAGACGAATCATTTTTGTAAGAACCTTGTATTTTCCTACCCTGGACATTGTTTTTCCTATCTGTGAAAAAGTGAAATTTTCTTTGTTGAGTTCATTAGTGCTACTTAATATGGGTTCTTCCTGACCTTGTTCTTATAGATATAAAGCCTGAGGATGCCTCTATCATTGATAAAAAAATCAGCTTCTTTGCTCGAGCCATAAGGAAGATATTTAATTTTTTTTGGGTAACATGACTTTTGGGCCACCCTGTATTTGATGTATCATTTTCCTTATGTTTAATGGTAGTTGCAGATCTTGATTGCTGTTTATGTTGTAATGTTGATTCAGTTTGATGATGATAATGGTGATCATTTCTTCGCCGTTCATGCCGATGTGAATGTAAATCTTCTCTATTATTATCATCTTTTTCTTTATGAATATGTTGACGTTGACGATCTTTAACAGTTGAACGCCAATATGGTGGTGTACGTGATCTTGAACGACTTTTTCCGGTATATTTCTATATAGAAAATAGAAGATTAGAATAAATTAAATAAAAAATACGTAGGATATCTTATCACCCGATTCGAGTATTTCTTATCCCGATTCGATTCCGAATGGATTCCAATCTCGTTCTCATGGTTTCCCAGTGTAACTCGATGAGCTCTATCAATTCCAGAGGTCTGTTCCCCTCTACATCCTCCTTATCCCCCAAAAAAACCAAAATACCGCTAAAAAACTGCCTAAAAAACACGAAAAATTGAGAAATATCATCCCCGATTCGCTCCTAAGCCGATTCCAATGAAACCAATTAGGTTTCCAAGTGTAACTCGACGAGCTCTATCGATTCCAGTGGTCTATTTTATCACAAGACCCTTCCTTACTCGCAAAATGTCCCAAAACCTGCAAAAAATGCTAAAATTACCAGAAATATCCTGGCCGATTCGCTTCCAAGCCGATTCCAATTTCATTCTCATGGTTTCCAAGTGTAATTCGACGAGCCCTATCGGTTCCTGGGGTCTATTTTATCACAAGACCATAGTTGACGTTCCATTGTTGCAATTTCAGCATCATGTCTTTCTGTACCTTAGATTTGTGCATGAAATATTGGTGATGCGTTGAAATCCACGCTATCTGCAAGTTTAATGAAATATGATCTAGTACAATACTTACCAGTACACTTAGAACGACACCAAAAATATTTAGAACGTCGTTTTCTTTTTCCTTTTTTGATATGGGCTTTAAAGAACTGTAATGCACATGTAATTCCACATGAAGTTAGTTTGTCGGAAAATATTTTTGTCCAACCATCATGCAATTCTTTTTTTGTGCAACTAAGTACAGCTTTCCATTCCGTTGCAGTCAAAATAAATGATACTACACTGACGGTTGACTGTTCAGCAATATTACCATTTACAGTTTTTGCCTTACAAGTACGTGTATTCGGCGGTTCAGGTAATGGTAATGATGGATCAGGTAGTAATTGTACATTATTAGTCTTTTGAACAGATACTTCTTCTTTTGTACTGATATTATCATTATCTCCAGCAATTATATTTTTCTTTCTTCTTCCTAATTCTTTTTTGACACGTTCAGGAACGCAATGAACTGTTGATCTCCATATATTGTACAAAGAGTGGCACCTTTTTTCAGTATTATCAAGTTCTAATTTTTTAATAAGTTGCTCCCAAAGTGAAGTCGATAATTTTGTATTAGCATTTAATCGCCAAGTCTCGTGATTTAGTTCTTCATAACGATCGCCAAGCGAAGCAATAGCAGCAACTATTTCTTCTAGATCAGTAAGTGTCCAGATATCCTTACCTACTTTATGTGAATTTGGATCAGACGTCATTTGATTATATCAATATAATTAAATTGTAATAAAAACAATTTACTGATTCAGCCAAGAGCAGTACCAGAATTTGTGACTAAATAAATAGCTGTTGTCTATCAATGTGATTAACTGGGAATAAATGAATGACATTTTTTTCTTCACTATTAGAGAATATTTCAAACCGACTAATAGATATTACAGTATCGTCATATAGAAAAAAAAATTCATTTGACGACATCCGGCGAGAAAAATAACTTTTTCATATAATATCTTTTCGTCTATCCAATCAGCTACACCACTTAGATGATGAAAAGCAAAGGATGATACAATCTTGTAGATGATCGTATCGAAAAAACAACGTCTTTTCTTTCACATTTTATTTTTTCTTTATGATATCAGATTTTGTTTTAACAATTTTTTATTTCAAAGATAAAAGCCATTGTCACAGGATGCGTTTAGATGAATATCTGACCCGTCGAAAGAGGACTAATCTTATATATACAATTCATTATTCAAAATGTAATGTAATTCAATTAGCAACATATCAAATATATTTTGGTATGGAAATAATAATCATAAATTCTTTACGAAATTGATCATCTCTCTAATTTCTATAATACTAATTTTATCGTTCAAGATTTAAGAAAGCGAAAAAAAATATTTTCTTTTGTAGTACAATTTTCACTTATTAATTTTATTTCCTTTGAGATAAATTCCATCAAAATTCTGCTCTACATTGTAATCATTCTTTGTTTCCCTAATAATAACATACAAACCTGCAAAGTGCAACAACTTTCGTTTTTAAACATCATTGGTTACCAACAATCAACTGATTCGCAACTTTTTAAGCACAGACACAATCCAAATTCATGAATGAGGTGTGTAATCGATAGAGCGAGTTGAAATCTATCTAGAATCATCATCAATTCCATTGGGATCGGCTTGGAAGCGAATCGGCCATGGTATTTCTGGTAATTTTAGCATTTTTTGCAGGTTTTCGGGCATTTTGGGGGTAATGAAGGATCTTGTGATAAGATAGACACCTGGAATCGATAGAGCTCATCGAGTTACACTTGGAAACCATGAGAACGAGATTGGAATCCATTCAGAATCGAATCGCGATAAGAAATACTCGAATCGGCTGATAAGATATCCTACGTAAGACCGAAATACCTATGGTATCGTAGTAGCTATACACCCCCACACCCATCTACATCTTTTTTGATATTCGTTTTTTGTTTTTTATTTTTTTTTTAATTTTTATTTGTAATGCAGGGCCCTGATGAGTATTTCAACATATCAATAAATAACACGAAACGCGTTGACGAAATTAAATCTGCATTTCTTTTCAATTGTTTTAATCAAAACACATTTCTTTCTTCATTATTATTCAGTTTTGATTTGATTTTCGACTAGGTCGATTGCTGAAAAGCACGAGTTAAGAATAGCAGATTGAACTTGTCTTTTTCTTGAGAGATAGGTCGGTCTGTTTTTAATTGATTTACGTACATCCACGCCCCACCCTAACACCCACATCCATTCCATCTTTGTCTGATCTTCAGTCGACATTGAGTTCCATTTTACATGTGTACGCGAAGCAATACTGTTCTTATTATTGACACTTCAAGAAGTAGTAGTCATGTCAAATGTAAGTATGTGTATGCCAATATGAAAATCTTACTATTGATCAGAGAAGAATGAATTAAACAACGATTATGTTCTGTAACATAATAGAAAAAAGACAGCAGTGAAAGATGAAAGAAATGCATATATTTGTACAGGATTGTCAACGTCTGATTGAGTTTCATTTCTGTAATAACGATGACTCAATTGGTTCAATATGATACATATGTTCGTATTCATCGTATTGGTTATTATGATTCATGATCATCATCATTTCAGAAGTTAGTGATGTCGAAATGATCTGATCGTATTCTTTTTGTATATTATCGAGTAACAGATGGTGTACATTTGTGATAGCAACTCCGCCGCTACCAGCCAATACTTAAAATAAGAATATGAGATCAGCTTTGTTTGAATTTTAGAACTTTGAATGAATTAAAAGATCACTCTCGAGTATCAACCACACAGCATATGTGACAAAAGTTATATAAATTTAATTGAATGATGAGAAAGTGTTACATTCCCAATTGACGAGATAGAATAAATTACAATGAATATTAGAATCCACTATATAATAATTAATATGCACTAAATGTTTTCATCGGAATCATTTTGAGATCTTTCTTGTTCATAATAGACTGAGGTATGCAATAGTACGAGAGAGTGTTCAGGAGCACGAACGTGTACACAGGAGTATGAGGATCGAGATACCTAAAGGTAACTAGAAGTACTACTACGTATTTCTGGTTATTCTTAATTCAAGAGTATGCTATTGTACCATTACCTTTCTCATCGAAGTATGCGAAAGAACTTTCATCTATGAAAAATTTCTGTCTGAAATCTCGATCAAATTTGAGAACATCTCTTTTCAGCTAAAGAAATTGAAAATTTTATAGAACAGAGAAGTAACTTAATAATAACTCTAAGTGAAATAATCTTTATCATGAGATACTTGAGATGATTTTTGAAAAAAATGTCCGTCTGTCACATTTGGCCAAGACGAAAGCAGATTTATCAGACTTTGTCACTGCGAACAACTGATTCATAGCAGGCTAATATAGTCGTTGAACCGACGAAACGAAGAATAAAATGATATTTACCGCTTCCTAGGGCATGTATCGTATATATTATTACTAGAAGAAAAGAAGTTATGTATTGAAGACGTAGCTGACAATAAAAAGAAGCTTTTACAGTATAATGATGTTAAATGCGTCTAATAAATATTCTAAATGCCAACATTTTCGAAATGATAAAATTTCAGAGCGGGTCTATCAATTAAAAAAGTTTTACAATTTTAATTTATTCATTTTGACATTTTTTTTAATTAAATTATTTTAACCTCTCTGACAATATACTATATATTTATAACAATCAGAATGGCAGAGAGTTTATTATTGATTACAGGTAGAAAAAAATCGTTATTAATTTTTTCGACATATTATGATACCTAATTATTTCCTAGTTTATTTTATGTAACAAAAAAGTGACTGTAACATGTATAACTTTAATAAGAAAAAAAAATTACATAAATTATAATCAAATATTTTATCTTTCTTCATCATCAGTTAAAGAACTTGATGTAGACGCATCATCAGAGATAGAACCTACCATATCAAAAACAAAAAAGACAACATATCATCAAAATGTAGCATAATATCTATACATACCATTAGTCATATCTAATTGATTGATAACATGTAAACCTGGTTACCGAGAAAATAAAACTAATGATTAGATAATTTTTTTATTCCAAAATCTTACATTTTCTAGCAGCGATTTCAAGTTTTTTATGCTTACGATTAATCTCATCAATTAATTTTTGATTTTCTTTATAATAATTTCTATATCGTACGGCATGATAAGTTAATGTGACACAAGAGACAAAAAACCATAATTGACGAAAACGCCATAATATATCATAGAGAAGCATCTAAAAGTGTTTTTCTTTTCCATAACAAAAATAATACGATATGAGTATTTTTTATTACTTGAGAATATGAAGAAAAAATAAGCATATAACGTTCTATACCAACCAAACAAAGCCATAAAAGTATTAACCAAAATCTAAGATACAAAAGTTGTAAGCACTGCAATCTGATTTCTTTCTTTTAAACTACTTTGAATCATTTGTTCGTTCAGGTATTGTCAATATATGAATACCAACAAGTGATATTGCATAGAAAAAATATGAACTTAAACCAAAAGCATCCGTAAATAATGATGTTTGAATATTAAAAAGTATTTCTAATATCTAAATGAACGATAGTACAAAAAACTAGAATAAATCATCTTATATTCTTATTACTTGTTGTATAAGTTCAATTTGTGCTTTATCTTTAACATATAAATCTCCTTGTAATTCGTCTACATCTGTCTGTGCTACTTGAAGAAATCGATCAACATTAAGCGCATCATCAATAGAATGTTGATTTATAGTAAGTGCTTGATCAAGACTAGCTTGCATTGTTTCTTGTTCAATTAATAACTGTTTTGTTTCAGTTTCAATTTGATTTGAATGTATATTTATTTGTAAAACAGTATTTCGTACATGATTATGCCATTGTTGTGTTTCAATTGCATAACAAATACTTTGTATATGTGGAATAAAATTTGTATAAGTTAAATAAGCAAATGAATTTTTTGTTATATTTTTCAAACATTCATTTATATTTCTATCAAATGATGTTAAAGAACATATTGTTTTAGGATTAATACCAGTTGAATTTAAATGACAAAATGTAAAATGAATAGCAAGTGTTATTTGAATTTGTGATGATAGTGATGAACAATCGAATTTTTCTTGTTCATATTCAAGAAATATTCGTTCCATTGATCGAGATAAACATGGATGAACATCATTAGATAATAAATTATTATTAATACTATCTGTTGATATAATAAATAAAATGAAAAAGACTATTTGTATTACATACATTGATTTCTATCTAACTGATTATTGAAATAAAAAAACTTGAAACAACAAAGAAAATTTTCTATCACCAATCTGCAGTGTTTTGTTTTTTGACCAGATGTCACTTGTTGCTCATTTAAAGAATCATATCAAAGAATTATCATCTTTAGCAAATCGTCAAACACCCATACAGACAAACACGTACGGCTTTTTTTTAAATAATAACAAAAATGAAATGAACAAAGAAAAAAAAGAGAGAAAGAAAAACTTGAATTAGACTCATGTTTCGTAGAATAAAAAGAAGAAGAAGAGAAAAAACTTAAATAGAGCAATTCGTGTTAAATATACGTATGTATTTTTTTTTTGCTTATTTCAGATCGAGTAAATCAAGACAGAAAAAAGTAATAACCATATGTTTCTATATAGTGCTAAAAAAAGAGAGAGAAACAACAACGTTGGTAAAAACAATAGTATTGACGATAAGTTACAAAGAAGAAAAAAAAAGCGAAAAGAAAAAAGAAATAAAGATATAGAGTTATTTTTGTGCTTTTGTGTACGCATGGAATACGTTAGACAACTTGTTACATCTATATCACATGATGACATTCAATTGAATTCAAGTATCTTTGAGAAATTCATCGACATCATCATCATCAAATTGAAGATCCTAAATTACAAAAAAATGATATAATTAGAATCTAGTAAAAACAATAAGAACTTTATTAATGTTATCATGCTATATCTATACCCCAAAATAAATATAATAAAAGAATGTAGTGCATGCTTTATTAACTAACGTGCAATAGATGTGTTAAGTGTAACTTTTTTTTGCTACTGCGAACAATGTCTCTACTTTAACGCTTTTACCTCATCCTCGTCTGTGTATTTTTTATGAACTCCTGTCGATTGTCCAATTTCAACGTCGCTTACATCATCTTTATCGAGGTCTATATCGAATTCTTGAAGTTCTTTTTCAAGATCG
Source organism: Rotaria sp. Silwood2 (assembly GCA_905329745.1). Classification (NCBI taxonomy): domain Eukaryota; kingdom Metazoa; phylum Rotifera; class Eurotatoria; order Philodinida; family Philodinidae; genus Rotaria; species Rotaria sp. Silwood2. The sequence continues at coordinate 73,831 of CAJNSZ010000361.1, read as the reverse complement.
CTTAATGATGTTTTGCGACCAGTAACAGCTGATTTAATATCAGTTACTGCTTTGGATATTGTTGATGCTTGAGGAATAGTTGATGAAGTTGTTGTTGTTGTTGTTGGTTTAATAGACGATGGTGGAGGAGTTGAATCTTTTTTTGTTGTTGTTGGAACAGTTGTATTATTCATTGGAGATTGAGAACGAGCACGATCGGTTGAAGCTGCTGATGATGTATCAACAGTTGGAATTAATTTATTTAATACCGATGATTCGGTGCTTGACTAAAAACAAAATTAATAAATAAAAATTATATTTCTTTTTTTTTGTTTAATTACTTTATTTGTTGTTGTCGGAGGAGGAACAACAGATGCTTGTTTGATTTGCGATGATGCTACTTGTTTTGGTGATTCATTTGCATCAGAAAAATTCTCATCTTCATCTTCATCTGTTATACCTTTGTTTGATTGCACTGGATGATAGGAAAACTGCTCATTTTCTTCTGCTTCTTTCATTTCAGCAATAGGATTTCGATCCCAACTTGGCTAAAAGTTAATTAAATAAATTAGAAAAGATTAAAACAATCGTACAAGTTTTCTTACTGTAATTGATGGATAATCACGAGCTAAATTTGTTTTAATTTCTTGTTTTAAATATTGTTCTGTTTTATATGTATCAATAAGACCTGGAAAAAGATTTTCATAATCAGTTGGATTTGCTAATGCTTGTGCCGAACGTTCCATATTCATTTGTTTTAATTTTTCTCTCCATAAACCTACAATACGACCTATTTGTGATGGTAAATATGTTCGAACAAAAAAAGCTGCTTCAGGTAAACGTTGATTTTCAATAAGTATATCTAAACATTGATCTAATTTTCCCAAAACAAAATTTGATAGAAAAGCTATATTAAATTGTCCATTTTTTCTTGAATGTTCACCAATTGTTGACATTAATTCTTTATTACTTGATGCACTTGCTAATAATATAAGTGAACCAAATGCTTGTGCACGTGTTAAACATTCTTGTACTAAATTAAAATCTCCACATTTTGTTGCAAGTTCAGATAATTGTAACCATTTTTGTTCATTTTCCATTTCAAGTGCAAGTTCATAACAAACTGATAAATTTCCTAATTGAAGTGCTAAATCAAATTTATGTTCATTATCCAATGTAACAGCCAATGCTTGTTGACGATAACCCTAATGAGAAGAGAAGAAAAATAAGATTTTGTTTTAGTTTTGGATTGAAAAAAAAAAACTTTTAAAACAAACTTGTTTTTCAAGAAAATGTGCAACACGTGTTCGTTGCTCTTTTGCTATTGTTGGAAGAACTTGATCTGCTGTTTCAAAATCTTTACGCATAACAGCTGTTTGATATTCAAGTACAGCTAAGGATAATTCAAATGAAACAATAGACATTTCTTTATCACCCAAATATAGACGATTTTCATTCGAAACATAACCTAATAAATACATTACTCTAAAATAGATTAATTTAAATTCAATTTCAATAAAAGAAAATTCTCTTTTATATTACCTATCTAAATGTGATATTGTTACAATTTCGCCACCAACATAATAATTTATACGATTAAGAGAATTTGTATACATAAAACAATCACCAACCCATACACCTGTTCTAACAATTTCAGGAATTTCACTAAGGGCCTATTGAATAAAACAAAAACAAAAAGATTCATATATGAATAATCAAACTTTTTCTTGTGGTAAAATAGAGCTCGTCGAGCTACTTTTAATGATATTGTTTTTTACGTATTCAGATAATGTTTTTGTAGTGAACAGTAGACTAAGAAGAAATTAGAAAAGACTAATATTGAAATATACCAAAAATATCAACTCTTAGTAGTTTCACTAATTATCTGAATCTTTTTTTTTTCGGTTTTACTTATCATATAGTTAGGAAAAAAATAGTTGCATGGTTTTTGAAAAATATTGTTGAGAAAACCGATTTTTCGATATGTTAGCAAAACATCATACATATCAACTTGTATTTTAAGATTTTGACCGTCACAAACTTCAGTTTCAAGCACAAAAAATGGCATCAAATAATATGTACAATACTATTTATCAATCTTTTTTAGTTCTGTATATACTGTTTGGTGCCCTTTTTTTGCACTGATTCTGAATATAATATTCGTTTCATTTGTAACTGAAGTTTTCCAACTAGTTGATGCATAAAACCAAAAACAAATTCAGATAAATATTGAACCTATTGACACTTAAGGCCCCCACCCCCTCAGAAAATCCATGTTTTGGAAAAGTAATCGAAGTCGAGTTTTAATCATAGGAAGATGCAGCGAAGTTTCCTCTTTCAGAATATATATAAATTTTTAAAAAAAGATCAAATTTTTATAGACCTTCGCCGGAGATTTCCACCTCAGTACCCGGTTTTTGGAGAGATTTTCGCGGTTTCTGTTATTTTTGGGAAGACTACTTTTTTTACTTCTATCATCATGGAATAAACATTCTTATATCATATAGTACGACCTGTAGTGCTAGCTTACGCCATCCATTGCGTGCTTTCAAAAATTCCACATAAATATTATCAATATACCATTATTTCCTGCATTTGAATGAAAACTCCATTTCTAAAACTTCTTTGGCGCTTTTCTCAGAATACGGTTTCTTAACAGGAAAAATCACTCCGTCCCGGCCCTGGGTATTATTCAATATTTTTGTTTGTTTTAAAGCTCTCGATTAGGATAAACTTTTGTCCGAACGGATTTTTGAAAGTTGGTTCCTGGGCTGAGAAAAGTGGAATTTACTGTCGTTGGACTACCATTTTTTCTGCTAATTTTAAGACCCTCGCACTAAAATGCTCCTAAAAAATGAATAGGACGGAATATCAAAATTCTGTTGGGACAAAAATTGCGGACTGACATGTACTTTAATTTGAAACCAGCCCGAGCTCTCTAGCTTTTCTTATGACGGAGTTATACCGATTTTCCTGAAGGCCAAAAATGACCCATGAATCAGCTGGAAATGCGGTCTAGTACGACTAATCGAGCTGAAATTTTTACCAGAAGCGTATCTCTCCAAGATCAGTCATCCCTGAAAATGTCAGCATGAAAGAACCGTCAAAAGTGGAAAATCGTTTCTGAGGGAGGGGGGGGGGGCTTAAGTTATATATCCTTGTTACATTTTGTATTGCAAGAGCATAAAGTTTAGCATAATTCAAGCAACAGTTTAGGTATAGATATTATGGAATACATGACTAATTTTTGCATATCGTGCATATGCGACTAGCGCATGACATTTAGAAATAACATGCTATCTTAACTTTCATTTGATACATATCCATTCTGTTGCTGGAACTAGTGTAAGCTATTTACTTCCGCTATTTATAATGCAACAAAGGTATCTAGAGAGTTTCGTACGGAAAAAGCTTTCTTACAAATTAATGATTTTAAAACAATTTTTTATACCTACTTTAAATATGTGAATGAGATGGTACAAGATAGTTCATCTGTGATTGATGTATACATAGGCGATGACCAACACAACTTTCCAACATGATATTCTATTCAAATAGAATATTTCATATAATTTGTAGGGCTCTTACTAATGATAAAGTGAGAAATAAAAGTAGCTAAATATCATTTTAAAAAAAGTTTTTTGTCACATCCGCATCCACAAGCTTCGTTATGGGTAAAAACAAAATTAGTTTTTGACTTTCACTCAGGGAAAAACCATGATAATAATTGTTTCTGACCTGGAGCATTGTTTGCTCTGTTAAATCATATGTGATAAAAGAAATTTGAATTAAGAACCGGCGCGCAATCGTTTAGAAAAAAAAAGTGGTTGGATCATTTTGGAACTAATATACTAGAGACTATGTACTGTAATCTGACGAAAATCAGATTATTTTTGCTAATCTAGTATTTTTTTGAGATATACACAAAACAAAATAAAATCGTCTACTAGTGGGAAAATGTTGACAGCTACTGCATATGCGAAGTGAGGCATAATGATTGTGACATTTAGTATTTTGTAAATATCTCTGCACAGATAAATCGTATGACTTAATTTTTTTTAAAGATGCGCCGTGAAATTCTCTACAACAATGATAATGAGAAATTCTATTCAGTTTCTTCAATGACTTTTTTTTATAAGGCTAAAAGTGAGGCACTGTATGATAGTGAAATATCCCATTATTTTACATATATGCCGACATTAACAAATCATAAAATCTTAAACTGTTACTTTTTATATACGTCATGGAATCCCTACTGTCTTTCCAATAATAGGATCTTTGAATTGTGCTGATGAATTTTTTAGATGAACAAAATGTAAAGATCTTCTTGATATCTTTATTACCCATTATAAAAAGAAGCGAAAAAAAACTTTCATAAATCTCAAATAATTAATATTTTAGTTTCTCTATTTCACCTCTTTACAGTTGATTTGTGTGCATCAACCGACCCACTTTGATTAAATCGCTGCATCCAACGATGAACTGTAACAAAATGCACCTTTAGTAGCCAATATACTTGAGATTTCTGAAGGTTTTTTCCTCATATTTTTTGAATGGGCAATAAAGATATGAAGAAGATCTTTACATTTTGTTCATCTATAAATTTCATCAGCATAATTCAAAGACCCTGTTAAAGGAAAGATAGTAGAGATTCCATGACGTAAATTAAAAGTAACCATTTAACATTTTATGATCTGTTACTGTCGACATGTATGTAAAATAATCAATATTATTTTCATTTTTCTTTCTCTCAAAATAATGGAATATTTCACTATCATACAGTGCTTTATTGAAGTAACTCAACAGGATTTCTCATTATCATTGTTGTAGAGAATATCATGGCGTTCCTCCTAGAAGAAAGTTAAGAATATACGACTTATCTGTGCAGAGATGTTTGTAAAATGCTATCTGTATCAGGAACTTGTCAGAGTTTTTTTTTCTCGACATTTTGATAAAACTAATAAATTAAATAATGAATTCAAGAAGCGTGCCATTTTCTTGTCTACTAACCGTAATCCCCTTGAACTTTCCAGTTCAAAGTGCCATTTTTTCTTTTTTTTTCATCAGTCTAGTAGTTTTATTTGCGCAGGATTCCCATCAATCATAGAACGTAATGTCATCATATCTACATATTTTTACTGTTTAGTTAACACAGTTAAGGCGATGTGAGTCGCCCGTGGCTCACATATATTTTGATGAGGAAAATAATAAAAAAGAACAGCACCTTTTTTTTTTTTTTTTTTTGAGGGTATGAGTGCCAACATAAAGAAGAAAATACCCACATCCTTATATTGGCTGATGCTATTAGCAGATGTTAACAAAATGTTTCAAAATAAAAAAAAGTAGGATGCGAGTGTGGATGTTTTCTTTTTTAAATTAATATTTACACCCACACCCTGGCGGTTTTCAATGACAAGTTTTGTTTGTCAATTAACTATTCAATTTTCTTCGTTGTTAATATAATATTCTTTTCAACTAAGCGAAAATTTTTAATTTATCAAGCATAGAGTAATGAGAAAGTGAAAAACAATTAAGAAATAACTATACGTCGGATGTGGAACTTCTCTTCACTGGCATCCATACCCACATCCAATATTCATGAGAAAGGTTCATCTTTCTCTCTGTAGAATTAAGCATAATCTGATTTCAATAGGGACAGAAGTTCCAACTCATTATAGAGTAAAGAATTGAGCATGAAGAAAAAACTATATCATAGGGCATAAAATGTTAACACTTTTTGTTAAATTATCTTTTAAGCTGCTACTATTTTTACCATCTACTTTCATTCTTTTTTTATTCTTTCCTAAAATTTTTGGACTTGGATAAGAGAAAACTTTCAAATTCTGACCCAACTCGATCAACTCTACTCTCATCGGAGCTTTCAACCTTCTGCCGCCGATCGATGCCACATCAGTAATATTAAAACTGTTTAATTTGAATGAAATGAATAGATCAATCTCAGAAAAAAATACAACACTTTTTTTATACATTAAGGTAAAACACCCATTTTCGATATATTTATTATTCCAATAAACATACAAATAAAAATGAAATCGTAGTTTTAAAAATGTCTGTTTGTTTTTTTTTAAAGTTATTTTTTCAAACCCAATGATGGTACAATAAGAAAAATGCATATAGCTGCGGCAATAACAATAGCTAAGAAAAACCAACAACATAAACATTCACTAAGTCGTGCTCGTTTACGCCATTGATAACGTTCTTGATCTTCAAATTTTAATGATTCTTCACGTTCAATTAATTGTTTCATTAATATATCCGTTGGACCATTTAATTGTCCATCATTTTCTAAACTATTTGGATTTAAACGATTATTTAATGCACGTGTTAACATAGTTACACGTGATAAACGTGCTGGTTGTTGTTGTTGTGTATCATATTTATGTCTTTTACGTAACCAATTTGATACAAAATTAATTCCACCATAAAATATTGAATGTATAATATGATCAAAAAATAATGATAATGCTTCAATCATAAATAATATTGTTAAATATTGTATTAATAATGGACTATGTGATAATTGTTCAGCTAAAATTTTTTGATCCATATAAATAAGAAAAATCAATGTTGCAAATGTATTTAATAAACCAATAATTAAACGTTGATGTGCTTCAACAGGTGCAAAATAGAAAATAAAAATAAAAAATGAAAAAAATAATGTTGGTAATATAATTGTATATATATGAGATTCACGACGACGTTGAATTGATAAATATATTGTTATATTATCTAAACTTCCATTATCATTTGAATTTATTTTTGGTTCAATACCAATTGTTCGTACAAACCAACCACGTGATGTACTTGTTTTTATAGGTTGATCATTTTGTTGAATATTTATTGGTATATTTGTTATATTTGTATTTAATTCTGTATTACCAAATAATGCTGTCCATACACTAGCTGAACGTGCTAAATGAGAATTTGTTGTTGATGATAAACTATGAATATTTTTTTGATAATGTAATTTAAAACTTTTTTGACTATGTTGCATATTTATATGAAAGTATTGACGATCAAATGGATAATAAGTTAAATCAATAGGAGATGCTATAGTTAATAAACCACGACGTGTCCATGTTACAAGACCATCACGATTTATTTTAGCTGATTCACGTTCAATATTAAATGAAATTGAATCTTCATCAATAAATCGTAAATCTGGTAACCAAAGAGATTGTAATGTTGATTTTGTTAAAATAATTTCATCAATATCATGATAACGACTTCGTGTATCATTAGAATCCCAATGAAGAAATTCAAATTGATAATCTAAACGAATTGTTGCTCGAATGACAAGTTCATTTGTTGCACCATCAACTTTAATTATATCATGAACAGGAAATTGTAATTCAAATGGTAATGTCGATTGAGTTTCACGTAAATGTCGAGCTGCTAAGCGATATCTAAAGAATATAAATTGATATTTTATCTCAATAAATATTATGTTGTAAACGAATAAATAATCAGATTCCTAGAATTTTGAATGAATTTTTATATAAACTGTCCACAAAGTTGTTCCTAATAGATATCAAAGATACTTTTAGACAAATTGATTTGTTTGATTTATCTCGTATTGATTTATTTATATGCAATTTTAGATATCACTGTAATCAGTACAAAGATTGTCAAGTGTATGAAAATTGTTGATTTGGATTCATATTGAACATTACTTCCAAAGAACCTAGTCATGTTGCCAATATATAGAAAACTATTCTAAAATTTTTCGATAGTCATTTAGTTGATGAGTAAATTTTTTTTTAGGCCATTGCTCTTAAATTATTTTCTCATGGATGATTTAGAAGATTATTCGCTTACAGCCATAGAATATTTAACTGTAATCAATAGTTTCGGTTAAGACAACGTTTTTTTTTCTTGTAGTCCTCTTATTAGCAATTTCTCTTTTTCCGTCGTCATGATTCTGCATGTCTCTTGTTCGAAAAGATTTCTAAAATAATCTGAACAAATTAATCGAGTACTTTTCTCATAAATAGTATTATAGAATATTTCATTAAACATCAAAATCTGATACTCTTTATGTTCATGTATGTTTGTCCTTCGCTTTCTAAATCATTATAAAATTCTATACATTCTGAATAAATCTCATTGAACAAAGAAAAATGAGAGGACAGTATGCATGTTTAACTATTTTTTGAATGATCCTATTCAATCTATCACGGTCATTGAGAACCATATACAAATATGTACATTTCTATTGTACTTTTTTTTTTTTCTATTCAATATCTGTATGAAATCGGAGAAGACATTTTGAAAATCAATAAAAAAAAAACAATTTATTGCAATATAAATTTTAATGTTGATTGTAATAGCAACGAAAGTTAGAACGTTCGAATTTGATTTGTTAGAGAATTTTTTCTACATACCTGCCAGCTATTTCCGTAAGTAATTCATGTTTTGGATCAACATTTGTTACAACAGGATCGACAACAGCATGAATACGTATAACCATAAATGTAAGAAATACACTGAGTCGAATCATCATTCTTACTATTGTCAAATGATTCTTGCTATTGCAACAGTAACTGATATTGAGGCGCGACGTATAAGACAGCTAATATTTACTTGAGGATCGAAGAGCGACACGAAAAGAAAGAGAAAGTAGATACCAATGTCCACATATACATCTATACACACAAACTCACGAACGAAAATGATAGCAATGTTAAATTAATTGCTATTCAACGAGTCGGGAAGAAGAATAGACACGACTATTTGACGTGTCTTAGCTCTTTCTATTCTCGATCGATCGATCGATCGATAGATCGAGACAATTAAATCCCAATCTTGAAGATAATCATTTCTTTTATTGTATTTATATATACGCATATAATAAAAAAAAAATTAACGTCACACGAAAGACTCGATGGGCTAGAACAAAACTGGATTTATAAAAGAAAATAAACGAAAATAAATAAATAAATAAATAAACTATGTTCAGTCTATTTTTTGTAATTGATGTCGATGTTTTTCAACATCAACAATCCAGTTTCGTATAATTTGTTCTTTTTCTGGTGACATTAAATCATTTTCTTCAATATATTTTTTTACATCTGTATATGCGTAGGACATATTTGGATCACGAGATTTATATGATTGAGCCGATGGATGTCTTTCACCTGGTTGTATAAAAGCTGGAGTATTTGATGTTGTTGTTGTTGTTCCTGCTGCTGGTGTTGTTGCTGTTAATATACTTGATGTTTGTCGAAATTTTTGTGCTGTTATAAGTTGTTCTTTTGATGCTGTACCACGTGCAGCAAATCGTGTTAAATTATTTCGATCAATGTTTGTTTCACTACGATGAAGTTCTTGTGCTGAATTATAATAATTATGATGACCTGTTCCATTAGCGGGATAATTAAATGTATTGGACTTATTTGGTGAAAGTAGTTTACGATTAGCAGTTAAATCAAATGTTGAACCATTTATACGCTGTGTACTACTCATCATATTCATTTGTTGTTGTTGTTGTTGTTGTTGATAATATGTATTTTCATCTGGTGCACCATTTAAATGAATATCTCCACCATTTGCATCATGAAATGAAGTTTTAGAATTAACATAAGTTCGTTGTTTTGATGATGTATGACGTGAACGTATACCATAATCAAGACGAGATGAACGATAACTTTCACTTCGCATAGGTAAACCATAACCATTTAGTCCCGGAGCTTTATCTAAATGGCTATTTGTACGTTGAAGTCGTGTTGTACGAAGAGATTTTGTTGCAGATGATAAATGTAAATCTCCATTATTTATATCATCTTTTATATTTTGTTGATGACCTGTTGGTGATGTTGATGTTGAAGGATGAGCATTTGAATTATTTGTCGCTTCATGTAAAATTCCATTAGCTAATTGACGAGCCGATGTTGAGAATTTTGCTTTTATTGGACTAGCAGCACGTAATGGTTGATTAGAAACATTTGCATTATTCGAATGATCATTCCAGGAATAATCACTTGAGCGATAAATGACTAAAATGAAAAGAAAAAACAAACAAATTATTTTTCTTGTGTTTGTTTTCTAAAATATATTTTTGTTTTTGTATAGTATTAATCAAGAACATGCTTTAGTTAGTTGTACTGAAAGAAAATAGATCATTAATAGATGTGTTTAGAAAGAACTGCTGTTGCTGTTGTTTTTGTTGTTCTTGCACTTTTCGTTGTTTTTTTGTAATTATCTAATTTACTTTTAACTGATTCAAATTGTACTGAAAGTTCATTTTGCAACAAAATGTTAATGATCGAACAAGAGATGAAGACATTGAAACAGCAACAGCAGTTGCTGTCGTAACATATCTATTTGTTGCTTTTGCTGTTGTTATCAGCAACGAATTACTTCGCACTGGACTTCGTCGCTGCTGATCCGTTGTCAGCTGCTGTCGTCGAATTTGTTGCTGTTTTGAAGCCGAATGAATGTCTGTTACCCCACCGCTGCTAACACCATGTAAATCTTCTGACGGAGGCCTCGGATGAGCATTGATCGGTGGAAACATATTGTTTATGGAAAGGTGGGGTTGAGTTAATTTACTAGACAAGATAGAAAAAAAAACCAATAGTAGACAAACGCATGTATTGATGATGTCAGCAGACGGTAGGCAGCAACGAGACAATATATCCTTTCTATTCCTGTTTTTCAACTAAGAAACCTTCTAATTTTCTCTGTTGTTTTTAGAAAGACACAATTAATCAACTGTGCTACAAAGACAAAACAGAAGTTTTCTAAGAGATAAGCTGCAAAGATTTCGATTAATACTTACAGCATTTTCGCATTAGAATATTTTAGTATTAATTAATAGAAATAAGATCAATTAACCACTAATAAAAAATGATGAGTAAAATACAAACATGTAACAGTTTTTCAAGAGGATGGTGTACTAGCGATGAAAGTGAAAAAAAAACACAAGGAGAAGAGAGGGACAAAGAAAAAAAAAAACAAAAACAAACAATAAAATCAAACGAAATTTTTAAACAATACTCTTTGAAAAGTATTGTATCAATTCCACTGTCGTTTGCCCTTTTTTCATTATTTAATAATAGAGTCAGCAATGACGACGCGAAAAGAACAACAACAAGCTGTGTTTCTCTATACATACATTTATTCTTCTCTTCGCCTTATGTCTATTCTTCCATTCTTTTATTTTATTTTATTTTTCAAATAATCACAGTAACTCTCTTTCGCTAAGACATGCATGTGCTCCCTCAGAACGTGACGGTCATTCATTTGCTATTATTTTCTTGTAAATTTTTTGCATCATTTTAAACACCTTCATATAAATACAATTTAATTGATTCAATAAAAAAAAAACGAACGAGGAAATTTTTATTAGATAAACGATTAAATATGTCAAGTCTCATGAAAAACCGATATATGATATAAATCATCAAATTGAATTCCCTACTATTAATTTAATAGAAACACATACCGAATCGTAGTGCCATAGTTCATGAATGCGTATTATAAGAAAGAGACACTTTATTCGATTGCTATGTTATGTTGTAATGTTTGTGTTTATATGTATATGAAAGAAATAAAAATTTGATTGTTTCGTGTCAATCTTCTTCTTCTTCGTCTTTTTGCAATAGTCCTCATAAAATGTGCAAAAAAAAACAAATGATTACACTTGTCACCATATTTTTTACCTTGATGCATTTAGGCAGCAGGTACCATTGTCGTCGTTACTTGGGTATCGTTGAGAGTAATTCGAATCTAATGGATGTATGTATGTGAGCCAATACAAAATAAATGAAATTAATAAGTTTCAAAAAAAAAAAAAAAATAAAATAAAATAGAGAAAAAGAAAAGAATTTTTTCTCTGTGCATTTACTTATTCACTTAAATTTAAATGCATTTTTTTTCATTCGAATGTTTTATATTAGGGTGTTCATCAATGTATTTTTCAGTTTCATCTAAATAAAAAATAATCAAATTACGTAGATATAAAGAAAAATATGCTTATTATTCATTACATTTTGCAGTTGCTTTTATTTTTGAAAGAAAAACGCAACCAAGCAAAAAAAAATAACTGAACTAAAAACAGCTGATAAAAAGTGATTCTTCATCTTGAATATACATAAAGAAAGAAAAAAAAAAGTTTATTATTGCTTTTTTATTATAAAGCAATAAAATTATTATTCACAGACGAGTTCGTCGGTTCTGCCAGCAGTTCAGTTGTAGCGTTTTTGAATGTGCATTGATTTCACATACTAAATATACTTTACAAGAGTATTTCGCTTCAATATCATATTGAAGATTTGTTTTTATCTTATGAAGAAGAACCTATTGCAAAGATGAAATTGATGGAATCTTTCTTGATGGTGTTCATGAAAAAAGTAATACAAAGAAATAATTTTAACAATTCCTTTTTTTTTTTCTTTTGGTTGCTTACTGCCATTAAAAAAATAGTAAAATCAGTATAGAAAGAAAGATTTGCTGATCTTTTTTTAATTTATTAGTTGAGAGTAAAATAACTTCGTTCTGTGTATGAACAATAATGTTTTATTTAATTTTCATTTTTTTTCTCATTAACGATAAATACTACTGTCTTTGCTTTTTATTTTTTATTCATAATTGATACTGGATCAAAACTCTTAAGTGACAAAAGCAGTATCCATTGTCGAAGTCTGAAAAGAAAACAAAGTTTGACGAAAAAAAAAAGAAAGAAAAACTTTGATTCAAATTGTCTTCAAGTGATGCATTTTCTAGTAAATGTTAATTATCCAATTACAATGACCAAAGACATTTTGTCGTTGTATATTATATCATCTTGTCGATAAAATGTTTGTTTTTTTTATATATTTCAGGGATTAGTTAAAAAANTATAGAAGTGAATGAATTTATTGCATTTTCGATTGTTCGGATATCTCTGCAAACTGGATCATTACAAGAGACTGAATTTGTAGGACTTCTCCTTCTTGTGCACGTAAATGTCTGAAGTAGGTTAAGAAATAATATTTCAACAAACTATAAAATACATTTAGAAAATAGGTGGTTATTAGCATACACAAATCGATATCTAAGTAGCATGGATCTATTTAACATAATTGAATATGCATGCATATATAAATTAAATATTATTTTTTCATGAAACAATCAATTATACAGTGGTACTTATGACTACAATATTTTGAGGAGAACGATATACTCTGATTTTGCTAATATGTTTTCAATTCTAACAGAAGACTGCATAGTCGATAAGTATTGATCAGGAAACTTATAATGATTATTACCACATGAAGGAGTGAAGCCAATGTGGTGACTGCCGCCCAATAAAAAGCTACTGATCAGTGTTTTGATAAATGGCATTATAGAACATTTTTTATTGACAATCATGATAGTTCGACTGTGGTTCATTTTTCTTTCAACAGTAGACATGTGTAAGTCAAAAGTTAAATTTATTTTTCTACTTTAGCTTTAAGGCGATGTACAATTTCATATTTTCTAATTATCTATAGCAAAACGATCTCAGTAGTAATGCTTTTATGTAAGCTACTGTCTTTCTATCTAACGTAAATGATGGTTGTTTATCTTTAGTTGGATATAAGATAAGAAAGCCACTATATTATATCTAAAAGTTACAAGCACCCATTCCGTCGAATCAGAGAAAAGAAAAGTGAGAATGAGAGTCAAAGTGAAAGCTTGGCATTATTACTATTATGAAGTTGACAGTATTCTCCATATGTTTGCCCACTGCCACTTACCCAAAATTGTACTGTCACATAAAAGCAGCGAATTGCTCATTGCAACCTAAAGTCATCATTTTCTAGTGAATTCTCTAAAAGTGCTTTGAAAACTACTGTAAATATGGGAATGCCGTTGAAAATTGTGTGAATGCTCCCCAAGATTATTTAGCAATCAACAATTAATATTAGTTAGAAACATATCTGTTTTATGAAAAGCTGAGATGATTCCATGTACTTTGCTGAATATAAAAACCAGCGCATCGCTAATAAAAATTTCGATATTTTTCTAGTGTAAATATTGTCATGGGCTTCACATTTTGACAACAATGAAAAATCTAGCTCGTCGTCGTCTTCAACAAAAATAAGATCTCATGAAATTTTCTTGAAATATCAAGGTTCGGGTCTGTTTCAAGTGCCCATCAGTGATAACTATATCAATGTACCAAATTTACATAGAAGATTTTCTATTTCACGAACTACTCTATTCAAAATTACTTTTCAAGGCAATGGATGTAATTATGGGGCACGTGTGGCACAATTTATTCAGATATTGGTCGACAATTATTTGATTATTGGTAATAGAGTAGTGCCTAATACACCAACCAGAATTAATTACGGACTCAGGGCAACTCTCTACGGCGTAGACAGCATTGGTGGTATTTGTTACACGGATCGTGTTACGGATCCAATGGTACAGATTACACGCGTAGCCTATATCCTCCTACCTACTGGGAAATATACGTTTTATATCGGGGCAAGAAGTATCTACAACACGGGTGCGGTGATGGGAGGTATTGTGAATTATGAATTAACAGAATTTGAAAATGACAATGTACAAAATGTGGGCGAATATGAACTAGAAACATTTTCACATCACAAAAAATGATCTCTATGAAACGGGATCTTCCATAGACTCGAATAAATGATAGTTTTTCTGTTATTTGCTAACACATGATAACTTGCACTGTGTTCATATTTGAACATTACGACATTTGCAAAAGCCAAATAACAAAAATTTGGCAACTTTTAATAAATCAAAAATATCCTTTATAGTTGAAAAAGTCTTAAAATCCCTCTGCCTATACATTATAAATACAGGATGAGTTGGTATTTGAGCAGGTGTGACTGTGGTTGTTCATGGTAGAGCGGATTTTCCTAATAGCAACGGGAAAATTATGTCTTATCTTGTTTCGTTTGGTACTCGGCAATTGTACATTCAATTAAAAATATTTTTATTATTTGGAGAATCCTTGAATTCTCCTCTTTCCAATGATATATAGGTTTCCTTTTACTTTTGTGTTACCATGGAGAAATTAGTGGTCTACAATGATAGAGCCCGACTGTCGTTATTAAGTATCGATTGCCTGATAACGACACTCAGAAAAATTTTTCATCCTAATAACAACGCTCCAGCCAAAGTTCAGCGAACAGTACTTTTAGAGAAAAAAAACAATTTTTCCCGTTTTCTGTCAGAAATCGAGGAATGGTCTCTTAGAGAATTTTGTAGAGTGGACTAAACTCTACTATTATCTAGCAGTTCACGAGAAACCAAGCTGATTTTAGTAGAATGCAAAATCTAATGAGAAAAAAAATCCAGAATTGATTTTAAAGAAATGACATTAATAACGACGTCCAGTTAATTTTGTTCCCTAATTATGGCACTTCTACCGAAATTTGTGTATAGCTGTACATGAAACAAAATCTAATATTTATTTTATTAGTCCGATGAACTCTGATCATTTTCCACAACGTAATTTTATATTTCATAATAAGTCAATTTTTCATGTCTGGATCCCCTTCAGGTATTCTAAAGATGATTTTTGTCTTTGTTTCAGTTATGAGATTGTTAAATCGATAGATCTCATTTTACTGATCTTGAGTATCATATTATTATTGAAGACTAGCCGAATAATAAGAAAAATCTTGATCATAGAAGAGAGACTCAAAAATCAGTTTTTCGACTATAAGATCATTAATATTGGCCTACAACTCTTTCAGAATATGCTCATTCGACGCCGACTGTTTTTCTGTATCAGAATATATAAAAGCCTTTTGAACACCATAAGGCTTTTCCATCGATAATCAACGAATATTGGACCCAATATGGATCTCTAACCTACTCACAGTCGTGGAAGTGAGTGTGTGACGTGTATGTAGTAGGGTGGGTGTGGATCAAGCGTAGAAGTAGACTCCCATTCACACTCACAACCTCACGATCAAACGATGAACTAGACCTACAGCAACAGCCACCCGCACACCCACCCTTATTCGAGTCGTTATTAAGTTTGAATCATATCTATGTTCTACAGTGTTGAAGCAGAATGAATTGAAGAATAAAATTCTATCTGCAAATCTGTTATTCCTATCCGTGAGAAGCTATTGAAAACGGTTTATTATATCAAACTACTAAATTAGATCAATCGAGAATAAAGTCTACAAAGTGTAATAATATTGATTGAGGGGGTGTAGGTGTAAAATTTTCAGTAAATACTCATCCACACTTCCCATCTCACACCCACACTCACACCCCTTATTAATTTCAGTATGAATTTTTACTATATATTATAACTTTTGTCGCATTAAATTCATAATAATTTGAACATTTTTTAAAAATACTTGCTCTTTTTGTGTACTCGAAAAGTGAGTACACTCTAGAATCGGTCAGTGTGTCTGGCCGGCCGTTTACACGATAACTTTTGAAAGGAGAGTCAGATCGCGATGAAATTTTCTACACAGTGCAGTCTCATCAATGTCTCGGTCGAGTTCGAAGATGAGAAGGATCCGTCAAGAAATGGCTGAGTTATCGAAAAAATTGTCATTATTGACCGGACCATCCCTGAGAGGCGGGGGCGGTGGTACAGGGATTTTTTCAAAAACAAATTTTTCTCAGAATTATTCACAACATATATAAAACGACTCAGTTTTTAATGCTGATTCCGAATCTGATATTAGTTTTGAACCAAATCGTAGCTTTCTAACAAAACATCGCCTGAAAAGGTCTAAAAATGCACAAAAACTGCATCCAGCAAGCAAATTGCCTAAATATTTCTCAGATGATAAAAAATAAAGTGAATATACCTGTTCACTTTTTGAAGTACACATTACACTCGGATTTAAATCCGAGGTTTTCGCATTTTTTTCACTATGATAAAGAAACACGCTCGTGAATTCAAAGAGTGATATGAGACGTCCTCTTTCAAATTTTAGAAGCTAAACGTCATTTTGATGCATTGGCGATTTTTGTGTGTACATGCAAGTGTGTGTAGCCTATCTGAACCCAAGAGAGTGAGACAAGGTAAAAATGATTGATTATTATTCGAAGTGAATCACAAACCACAAGATGAGATATTCAGCAGGTCGACCTATTATCTAAATATCTTTATTTATAAATACTTTTTACTCCCACCTTAATTTTTAATCGTTAATGGTTATTTGTTGTGAGAAAATTCTGAAGCATAATAATTACTAATAAATAGATGTCATCATTTCTCTACTTATGATACTTTTCTAATGATTGTTAAATAAACTTATCTTTCTTTCTGTCGTTGAAAGTGTTATTTTTTCTTATCTTTTCATGTATGTTTCTATTGATTGACTTGTATCCTTTTTCGTTCTATCTTTCTATTTCTCATTCTTCTGTTTCTCTTTTTCTAAATGTGAACCAGATTACGGCACAATAAATAATTATGTTAAAAAAACATACATATAAATGAACAGTGTGTCGTGCATCCGGTAGTACTGATCAATTGATGAATAGTTCCCTGATTTGAACTCATTTCTATAATAAGTACATCAACTTGATATATATACGCAGTAAAAATTTCAAGTGAAACGTATTTTTTTTTGGTGAGATATGATTTTCACAAAAAATCACCAAAACTGTTCTTTTGGCGATAGCGCTCTTCGATAAATTTTTAATATCCCAAGAACAGAACACTATTTTTTCAAACAGCTTGGGTCAAAATTCATAAACCTCTGCTCTCTACAAGAATACCTTAATTTGAGCAGAACCTGATGATCACGACTGGGCAGCTTGTCTGCAAGTGTATCCCAATTTTTACCCAAATTAGCTCATATATACATTAGAAAAGGTTTTTGTTCAGATCAAAATCAAAACACCAAGGTTTTGAAAATTGTTGCTAATAGCTTGAGAGCATTAGTACTTAGTTCCAAATTGGAAGCTCATAACTCGCTCATAAGCGATAGAAATCCTGATCACAAGGTAAAGTGTATATCTGGAACCTATGAAATACCTCTATGCCATTTAACGAGTGGGGAAATGGTTTTGATTTCGTCAATCTGTAGGATACTAAGAGTAGTATATATCCTCAAAGTTTAACGTCAAAAAACATCATGGTTGAAAAATGGCTAAGTATACACTGAGTGGGTATTGCATTGGTTATCGTCATTTTTTAGCTGAGGGTAAATCGATTTTGATTTCAACATCTCAAGAAGGGAACGGTTTTAGAGATTGAGAGTTTAGTCTTTTTCATTTCTCACTTGGGTCTACATATTGGCAAAGTTTCATTGAAATCCTTGAGATTAATTAAACATGTGATCTGTATTTTGGCAGTTTCTTTAGTACAAGAGCGCCTATAAAGATGCTGGATCTCCAAGTACATCTCCCCTGAAGATACGGTATCTCTCCAAGAGACGCGACATCTCTCAGTCTTTCCCTCCAGCGATGATAAGAGAGGAAACAGAAGGACACACAGTTACATCTCACGAGTGTGGGTCTGGGAGAAAACATGAACCCACATGAGAGTATATATATAATATAATCGTCCCTTAATAGATAGTTTGGCATCTCTCGCATCTCAGATTGTTTCTTCAGCATCCCCGACTTCCTGGATATGTGACACATCTCGCATTCAGGATAAAACAGAGCTCAAATAAGTCACAAGATGTTACACAAGCACAGGACTAATTAGCTATATTCTTGAATATCCTACAAACATGTGTAAAATATGATTAGTCATGGATTTTGTTCTCTAATAAAATATTGAAAATCAATTATATTTTTTTATAAAAATTTGTTAGATGAAATACAAGTGCTTTGCATCTTTTGTCATGAGTATCATTCGTTGGTAAATAAATGACATCGTATTTCAATCAAAAGACATTCAATCACAAAAGTTCTATTCGAAAAAAGATTCATTTTTTCGTAATTAATTTAATCACTCTAGACTATTTCCACTGTCCGATATCTGAGAATGAAGTTTACAGTTGTCATTTCGTTTAATCGCTTTAACTCTTATCCTTTGTTTGTTGTCAGCATGATTGATCCGAACGTATTTGCAGTACCATACATTGTTAATATCTCATATACTAAATATACACATGAAACGAGGCAAATATCACATCGTATGCTGTTCTATTGATCAATGTAATTCACCCATACTCTAGTATGTCACAGGAATATTTTTCTAATATTTCGTTCCCAATAATCCATAACCTATTTTTTGTGAACTGCTTTGAAATCTTAAGGCTTTACCTAGGAAATCGAACAATACTCTAAGAAAGCAAGGATTCTACCAAAATGACGCAGTTTTATTATTGATGAAGTTGTTATTTAGATTAAAGCAAGCAGTTTTCAAGGTTTTTTAAAAGTCACATAAAAAAGTAGTGTCATTTACCACACATCGAGCAGAGACAGCCGAGTTCATCGCCGTAAAACTTCTCTGTACTACCGATTGTTCGATGGCATTTGACACAAAAGAAACAATCTAGATGAAACTTCTTGTCTTTAAATGTTGTATATTTGTCGATAATCGGTTTTGCACACTGTGCACATCGAATTGCAAAACGTTCCGTATAACACTCACTACAAAATGGCTTCGAATCGTGTTTGCAAAAATTCTTTCCATCAGCCAATATTTTATTACATTGATGACAACGAAAACAATCTTCATGATATTTGTTTTCATTCCAGCTGAGTATTTTCCCGGCAGATATCGGCTTATGACATTCTACACATTGGGATGCTGTATATTGATTGTAACATTGAAAACAACAAGGTTTTGCATTATATTTATATAAATCTTTTTCATCCACTAACGACTTATTGCATTGACTACATCGGAAGCAATCAGAATGATATTTTTTCATATCACAAGTAACTATTTTGCCTGTAGAAATCGGCTTCAAACACTGCGAACATTGTGGTGCGAATTGTTTATCATAGCATGCGGCACAGCAAGGTTTTGAATTGTGTTTATTCAATTCCATTCCATCAATCAATAATTTTTCACATTGACCACAACGAAAGCAATCGTCATGATAGAAATTCGTATCGAAAGTGATTGATCCGCCAGTAAGAATAGGTTTTTGACAAACATAGCACATTTGAGCAGTTGATTGTTCACATTGTGCACATATTGGTTCATTATTATGGATTGCAATGTTAGTACTTGTAGAATTATACAGATTCTTATGGCAAATACCACAAGTAAAACAGTTGTTATGATATAATCGATTATTGAATCGAATATTCAATTGATGACTTTTATCGATCGAACTTGTACATTTGAAACAATAAGAAACGGGTTGATCAATGAGACTCTAAAAATCAAATAGATTCACATTTCCAGTGTTGAAAAGAGAAATCTTGATCTTGACAAGTATTCTATGCTTCTTATCTTTTCGAAAAAAGCTCCCATGATAATCGAAAATTCATTCTTCAATGAAAATTTCACGATTTTCGTGATTAGACACGAAAACGGAATCAGTCAAGTTTGACATTTTAGGCATTTATAGTTTGAGTATTCGAATTCGAATCTGAAAAACTGAATGAAAACTAATATTGATGTTGTTCCTTACCCCAGAATTACTAATTGATTGTTGTTCAGCAGCCATTGTCGGAATATTTGTGTTCGATTTTTCACAAAAAATGCCAAATTATTTTCAAGCGTTCACGAAAGTTATTTTTCGTTCGTCTAAACATATAATACGTCATATGCATGTCTTCTCTATATTACTATCCAGATTCGTATATATTTGAATTTAAGTTTTGCGAAGACGTGAAATCAATACATATGGCGATTCATTGTTGAAATGTATTACTATTGTTTCGATCAAAAGAATGATTTGAACATTGTACTTATGTCTTTTTATTGTCAAATATCAAGTTTCAGACATGAAACTGGTATTTCAGTCTTAGTTCTCATGAAAAGATCAATCGGTCAGTTTTCTTTTGAAAGAAATGGAACTACGAAATAGAAATTGTTCACTCTAACTGTGTATTCACGAATTGCATTCCTATTCGATCATATACAACTTCAAAAGGCTATCGTATAATCTATTTATCAAGAACAAAAGTATACAATAATTCCCAGTGCTCGACTCAAGTGTATAGTAGTAGTCCCAAGGGAGAAACGACTTACTTAAGTGACTTAAATCACTTCTAAATCATCAAAGTCATTAAAGTCAAAAAAAGTCAAGAAAGTCATGGGTTAGCCAACAGAGTATATGCATATAAAAGTCCAAGAAACTGAAGAATTAGCTGAAAATCGTCAAAGCAAGATCATATATTATATCAGATTTCGAAAATCATCGATAATTAGTAATAGCAAAATATAAATATTGAATACTATCAAATGTTATCTAAAAAGAGACCAACATTGAAGATCTTTATACTTAGTCATCAGTTAATACCTTTCAGTTTGTAAAAGAGTTTTGTACAAGTTAGCCAAATCACTAGAAAAAGAGTACCGAGGTTGATGATTCTAGCAGGAATCAGCTGTTTACGATGCCTTTCCGGCGTTTTTCCTATAGGGATATGGTTAGTATTATTCGTTGATGATTTAGTTCGCACATTTTCATAGTACGGGATGTGTTTTTTCATGGAGACAGTAGTGATCCTTGTGTTGGTGCATCGAATTTTGCGTCTATGTTATTTACCTTCTTTCTTGTTATATCTTGTGTTGATAGTTAAAATTTATCACGTGTATGTGATTTACCGTCGTATAAATATATATATATTTACCTTGTATCGATGGATGAAGTATGCTCGTTTAGCGAGTTTTTTTTGCGTTCTCTTCAGAATTAAGAGGCACATGCTAGATTTATATGAGTGATAGTTGAAGAAAAATAAAGGACACTATGAAGTAAATATCGTTTTTTTTTATTATGTGGCCTATTCAACGTGACAATGTTGTCGTTCTACGATGACTTTTATTACATTGTACAGGGTGGGAAATAATATTATTCAAGGGGGGTACCGCTTTAATTTCAAATAGAAGTTATGATGAATTTTATACCAAATGAAAGCTCATGAAAAATGGAGTTTATTGGTACTAAATGATGAGGATTATGAAAACCTTTTGATGCCGACCTTAATAAATTTTCAGAAATTTTATACTTTTTTTGGGGTGGAAAAGTAAAATGCCAGTAATTCAAAAACGGAATAAAATGTTTTTGTTGGATATTTTTACATGGTTCGATAGAGCTTGTCAAGCTCTACAAAACTGTATATACGAAAAAAATTTTAAACAGAGTTGTTGGGTTAAAATTCACTGAAAACTGTCCAAAGAATGTACCAAAAAACTCACATTTTTTACACTTTTTATAGTGAAAAAACCGGTCTTTTTTACACTAAATTTAGCTGTTTTCCATTAGTATCCTTATGTACGATTTTTGAAAATATACTCATTCGATGCAGTTTTTCACGCTGCATCAAATGAGCATATTTTGAAACGCCACAGAGAGTAAAAATAATCAAAAAAAAGCTAATTATATTGAAAATTCGGGTGTTTTTCTTCCATATCAAAAATATGACTCTTTTAACGTTTTTTAAGATTTTACGAATAGTTTTTGAATTTTTTAACACAAAAAAATGACTCAGGAAATTTTTTCATATATATAGTTTTGTAGAGCTCGATGAGCTCTATCCAACCATGTAAAAATATCCAACAAAAACATTTTAATCCATTTTTCAATTACTTGCACTTTACTTTTCCACCCCCAAAAGAGTATAAAATTTCTGAAAATTTATTGAAGTCGACATTAAAAGGTTTTCATAATCCTCATCATTTAGTACCAATAAACCCCATTTTTTATGAGCTTTCATTTGGTATAAAATTCATCATATCTTCTATTTGAAATTATAGCGGTACCCCCCTTGAATAATATTATTTCCCACCCTGTAGTAGACATACATCATTGCGATACAATTATGATTAGAGATGGAAGGTATGCATATTCTCTTGTTGAGAGACACGATAGATATTGTATCGACTAAACAAATTTCAACGATTGTAAAATGTTTCTTCAGGCTGGAGCAGAGAACCATAAAACATCTATAAAATTTGTTGTTCTTCTCCTAAGACGTACTTGTGACAGATTTTTACTCTATTGGAGCAGAAATATGCACAAATGCAACACAAATTTTCTCATTGTCGCTAGATTAAGTACAGTACAATGACTAAGATTGTAATGTGTCTCACATTGTGTTTACAGTTGGGTGTGGGTGTGGGTGTGTGGGTGTGGGTGTGGGGTGTGGGTGTGGGTGTGGGTGTGGGTATGAATGTGGGTGTGTTGGTGCGGGTGTGGATGCAATGTCTTCTTTTGTCACACCCACGCACCCACACCCACACACCCACACCCACACCCACACCCACACGCCACACCCACACACCCACACCCACACCCACACCCACACCCACACCCACACACCCCACCCACACCCTGCAATACATGGATGCCAAAGGTATTCGATATAAACGATGTATCAACAGCACTCTTTTTCAATCAGACTCATATCATTAGCAGTAACATTTGAAACAGTTGACTGTTTCGCAGTGAAACACACTGAATATCGTACACTCATCTCTATAATATTTTAAGATTTGTTTTGCAAATAAAGTGATACGGTTATATAATATCATAAATACGAAAAAAAAATGATATGAAGACTAGATCATTACATATAATTTGTATCGAAAATGATCGAATATTTTTTAAAACATGGTTTAAAACTACTCTTGATGTATATATGGTGGAATTTTGAATTTATCCCCTTCTTTTTTCCACGGGTTATGACAGACGTAGATACAAGACCACTGGGCACACATATATATCAGCTTGTACGCGTAACGCGTCACCTCAATGGCTGGGAGTTCGACATAAATATCTTACGAAATCATTATTGCCGTGTTATAGAGCATGGTCTAAAGGGTAGAGAAACTTATTTTGTTCCGTGAATAAATGCTTTAAATTGCATTTGATAATTGGTAACAGAGAGGCCACTAATAGACAGAAAAATTTCCTCTATTTAGAGCATGAGTTCACCCAACCCGTATATCGAAACAGTCTGGTGTGTACCAAGTTGATTAAGACTAATTAAGACTATGATAATAGATGTATCTTTTCCCATAACAGTGGGTTTCCTATGTGCTATACTTTTTTGCAGCAAGCTTCAGTAAAACTACCCTATTTATAACGTCATCGCGTAACGAAAAATGAGTATTGCTTTTTTCAACTGTTATTCTCAACTTCTTTTTTTTACAAAAAATATACATATAAAGCTAGTTTTTTACGAGCTATCTGATGCGCATATTTTTATTCGAAAAAGATTGTGTTTTAAAATCATGCTACGTAACGCGATGACGTTTTTTACTATATTCTATGTTTTTCATGTATGTCAAAGGACGTTTTCAGATGGTGATTTATTATTCAAAAATCACCGTAAGCTACGACTAATGTATCTTTTTATTGATTACTAACAAATTGCCATAAGAATATAGGTGATCGGTCTAACAAGTTGATTGTGTACAATTAAAATTAAATTACTAACCTAAATCCTCTATCGTTTCTATGATATATACGTAAGGTCGAAAAACTCAAAATTTCAGCTAACATTTTTTCTCGATGATTTATATATGGTTAGATAGAGCTCAAAAAACTGTGTGAGAAAAGGTACTTTTAAATTTTTTTTCATCTTTTATATACATTAAAAAAGTCAAAATACTGAGATCATTCTGTTATTGACTCCATTCCCTATAGAATAATCTCAGTATTTTGACTTTTTTAATGTATATAAAAGATGAAAAAAAATTTAAAAGTACCTTTTCTCACACAGTTTTTTGAGCTCTATCTAACCATATATAAATCATCGAGAAAAAATGTTAGCTGAAATTTTGAGTTTTTCGACCTTACACAAACATTGCTATACATATTAGTCAGACTAGTTTATTTTTTTTACGACTTCTTTTTGTATCAGAGAAATCAATAAACACAACATTTAACATTTGCATACTCTAAGCAGTAGAATAAAAATAATATCTTGTCTTCACAGAGGTGTACATGTAACAAAATGAAGCATAGAAAAAAAAATGATTACAAAAGTCATCGTCATCGCGTTACGAGGCCGTCATCGCGTTACGTTAATCAAATCAATTTCTATTCAAAATAAGAAGCGTGTTCGAAAAATTTTTTTCTCCGTTGGACACCTCATACTGTTGACTACAAAACATCCATAGAACGTTTCTTTCAATATAGCATATATTCGCAGAGAAATAAAAAACAATCAGGTCACCCTCAAGTTTTTGTCCTTTTTTCGTCATCGCGTTACGCCATGTATTTTTACTATAATTTTCAAACGGCTGGTTCAAACGAGCTCATACTTTTAGGGATTTTGCAGAAGGCAGAGATGCATCTTACAACGAAAGAAGAAACCTTTTTGGCAATCTGATTGCTGAGAAAAGTTAATAAAACTGTGGCCAAAACGTCATCGCGTTACGCTCGTACAAGCTGATATATCTATAACGTTTTTTTCTAATATTTGAACAATTTTCTTAATACATTTTGTGGAGACTGAAATGAAATAATTGTGGAGAGATGTGTTTTAAAATAGATAGAATAAAGAAATCTCTTGTAATTAGGAGCAGTAGTTACATTGTGTTTCATATTTTCAAGAGCTTGGTTGATGGCCACTCGAACATATGTGCAATCAGTTTTCAAATAAATATTACCGACTAAAAATAACTCAATCGCTCAAAGAAGTTGCTTGAGATATTAGTTTTTTCAATATGGCAGTCGTTGATTCATTTAAAATATGATAGAGAGCAAATATCAATGTATATGGATCGAAATGGAATGTTTATTTGATTTAGTAGAACTTCATGAAACATTAGACAAATTTATATTAAATGTATTAAATTTTCCTTTCAAGTTTACGCTACAATCCATGTGAACCTATTATTTATTCCGTACTAAAAATTAATCATGATTCATCTAAAATAGTGTAGATGTTGACTCATGTTGTTGACTGTTTCTTGTGCATTGCTGTTATAAAACAATCTTGCGACATCTTATCGAAATATTGTGATGTAAGAACATGATATTGTTTTTTTCCTTTTCTTCCGTGATCCTCTGTTCTCTGATTTAAAAAAAAACACACAATTATTTTTAATGTTACCTTGCATTTGTATAAAAAGCAAAGCGAGGTATGGACGTGAATACAACGTCTTCTACGGACTCAATCGAAAAACTTTATGCTGAAATAGCACAAAAGACAGCTGAAGCAATAGCTGCTGCAGGACTACCATCATCTGATAATAATGGATTATCTATCAAACATTCTCTTCCACAATTGCCACGTTATCAACCACCACCTCCTTCACCACCACGTCCTCGATTTCCATTATCACAAAGAGATACTAGAAGGGCGTGTCGAATGTTTTTTCCCACATCAGGTCATATGGGATTTGATACAGTTAAATCGTCAGATGAACTACCTCCGCTTGAAGTAGTTCGCGAAATGATTCTCTATGAAACACGTCTTCGTTTGTCTGATTCAATTCAAAAACTCATGGATATATATCACACTGATGAATGTGCTGTTGCGTAAGCATAAATTAATTTTTTTCTTAAAATACGATATTTTTATTATTTTTAAATAAAAGCTATGTACATGATCTTATTCAACAACATGTCGTGGAATATTTCGGCTATCAAGATGTTAATGCATTACGCACAGCTTTGCATCGATTTCCAGATGATCCTATTGTTAAAGAGGCTTTTTATGGTAAGTGTTTTAAAATGAATTATTTTTAAAATACTAATCATCAATAATATATGATTTGCTTTTGAAGTTTCTTCGTTTTGAATACTTGTCCTTTTTTAGTTAAATACAACAAAATTTCACAAGGTGTAGTCCAACAGGGTCAATGTGCTCGAGATATCAATTTGTATACAATAGATGGTCAATCAACGAATCTTTTTTCACAAATTTTAGCTGGTCAACCATTAATTATATTGGCTGGCTCAACTACATGACCTCCATTTCGAGCAAATGTCGAGCGAATGAAGTAAGACTTTTATATTTAATCAAAATGTGAAACATTGATATTGATAATTAGCGCGCTTGCTCGCTCACATATGCCGAATGGTATACATCTCGTTGCAATTTATATTGCTGAAGCACATTCACGAGATGAATGGCCAGTTGGAGAGACAATATCATGTGTAGATCAGCCAAAAACATTTGAACAGCGACTTAAAAATGCCCAAAAATTCAAAAAGAATTTTAATTTGGAAATGCCTATGCTTGTCGATGATATGAATAATACTTTTCTTAATACTTATGGATCATGGCCATTTCGTTTCTTTGTCATTTATGAAGGTGAATTGATATTGAAAGCTGAACCTGACAAAGAAACTTTTACTTATGATTTGGACGAAATTGATAAATGGATTACGAATTTCTATGAATCACATTCTCAAATTATTTAACAACTTTATTTGATTTTAAGAAATAGTACAATTGCTTTCTTTTTTCTATTTTCTATCAATCTATTTGATAGTCCTCAACAAAAAGAAAACTAACATGAACTAATGATGACTATGAATGAAAATCACATTTATGAATATTCATAGTTTGATAAACATATGTTACGTTTTTCGAGGAACTTTTTGCGCGTAAAAAATATTGGATAGATTTTGATGGAGATAAAAAGACAAAAAATCATTTGTACTTTTCTAAATATTTTCCTTTTTTTTAATAAATATTGACGACATATGGTAAGTCAATCATATTTAATTATTTGAAACTAATAAGTTTGGATAAAAATGAATATATATGAATATTGAAGTTTGTTTTAAATTGAAAAAAAAACATCCAACAAAATATTTATTTAAAAATCATATTTAGTAAATTGCTATATTTTTTATTCTTTACATGGGTATTCATCGATTCAATAACGATTAAGAAGATGCTCATGCATAAACTCTATTGAGCATATAAAAGCTAAAATATTGAGTTCTTTTTTTTTAAGGAACTTCTCGAAAACTAGACACTATAAAAATGACTTAAGATTATGAATTATTTTTATGTATAAGAAAAACATCATCGAATATATCAGCCGTAAGTGTAGGTAGGCTTCAATAAATTTTTTTGTATTAGAATAAGAATATCATAGAAATTGATTGATTTAATCAGTATGTTTCTAATGTAGTAAATAACATGAATAAATATACTATGCTCCCTTGTTAAGAAGAGTTCTATGATCAAATATAGTCATTGGCATTGTTATTTTTATCGATGAGTCTATGAATTTATATAAAATAAAAATTTCAAAAACTGCTTCATACATTCAGGTTTTTCGTACCATAAAGCCATGCATAGTTTTTGAGTATAGCCTCAATAAAGGTAATACTTATATTAACCTAATTTATTGTTTATCTACCCAGGAAAGAGAATAAAAGAAATGTGAAACAGATAAAAGGACACTCAATCTGGATACACCTATATAGAAAAAAAAACTAACAGTAATAAGAAAATGGATCCATATACTGATTTCAGAATTTAACTGAAATAACTCTGCCGATAAATAAAATAAATATAAACAAAAACTTATTTTGTATAACAATTGTAGCTTAAAAATATCTCTGTTCTATACTTCAAAATATACATATTAGACAATCTTAGGTGTAGTCTTATAGAATACAATTTGAAAGTGATTATCTCGAGTGAATCGGTCGTTTTGTATTGTGTAATTCTAACAATAGCATAGGTATTATGGGAAGCTTGCCATTTAATATAGATATGAGTTCAATATGTGAAAGACATGACTTCCAAAAAAACTACTTATTAAAAGGTTTTCATTGATATAATTACCAGAACACTTACTAAGACAAACAATACATGGTCATTGACATTTTATTCAAGTATGATTGATAGTCAACGGTTAATATCTCTGATGACATTATTTTTTTAATAGTGTTTATCCATCTTAAAAATATATTTGATTAAGTTCACTAACTATTTTCGACAATATAGGATAATCGTGTGTTAAATGATGAACAGTCTTGGACAATACTGTAGATTTATTATTTTGGATAATAACTTTCGACATATTTGGTTGAAAAGTATTATGTTTTATCTAAAACTCTGTCAATGAGTCTCGGCCAATTAAATAAAGCACAATAATGAAAGTGCTGAAAAACATGTTTGTGAAGGAAAGAATAATAAAACTTGGTATAAAAATGGTCAAAAAAACGTTTTTTTTTCAGCATGATGTGCTTGTTGTATTCTTCATGTTTGTAATATTGTTGGTTGTTAACTTTTCCTTGTTTATATACTAAAATGCTTGTCGCTATCGAAAGAAAAAATATTATTTTTTAAAAGAGGTCTATGAACGAAAACAATTTTACATTTATTCAAGTAATATTTATTGAAGATTGAAGCTGATTATAAGTATGGAGCTTATTCTCACGAAAAATATAAGATGAAAAAACAATGACTAGAATAATTTGTTCTTTCATTATGTTTTATTAAAAACGATGGTCTACTATATATCTATTGGAAATAAAAGAAAAAAGAATGATGTTCAAATCAAAGAAAAGAAAACTTCATCACACATATCGAACAGTTAGGGAAAATAACATAAATAATAATAATAAGCTAATCCAGTAGTATCTTCATACTATTTAAACTTAACTTTATGAATTGGATGATTATATTGAAAAAGTATTAGCTTATTTCAGTAAATGAAATATTATCGTTGATCATTTCTTCTATTGTGACGCTGGTTTATTAATCAAGAATACTTTTCATTAAACTAGTTATCACTGTGTTGATTAGAAATACAAAGAAACTTCTCATCATTACAAAACCAAAAAAATTTATACACAATGAAATCATGATAATAATAAAAAATATTAGAAGAATGTATCAGGGATGGGCGAGTCAAGCCATTTTTCGAGTGAGTCATCGAGACTTCCGAGTCGAGTCGAGTCGAGTCAAGTTAATTTTGTTATTTTTTTTCTTTTCTATTTATTTGGCTAAAGAACATTAACAATGAGTTTTTCAGCAGATGATATCTAGTTTTTATTTTTTATGCACAAAAAGAAGGGAATAATCCTACACAAGATAAAATGGTATAGCTACTATAGATTTATCAACAAAACCGAACATCAAGACGAACTCTTCCCTGAAATAGAATTCCACACCAAAATCACAAACGCATCATTTCTTTATGAGCAGAACATAAACTTAAATCTGTTTACTAGCAAAATTTTATTATTTATGTTTAAATTGCAGAAAAAATTTGTTGTGATCGCAAAATTGTCTAACTGCGAAATGATCAACAAAAAATCTCAGTGTTTTATCGCCAATTTAGCCGAAGCATAAATTAATTAAAACGGAACAAGATATTCCAATAACTGAAACTCAACTTTTCTAATCTTATTTGATCGTGAATACGAGCGTGGCTTATAACAACTTTCTATATCAAAAAATACTAACAAGTCGAAGCCGTAATTACCGCAGAAGCTAGTCGATCAATGTACTTACCACACAATACAAAAAAGAACTTTTTTATTTGAACTTATTTATCTCGAGATAGTGTTAAATTAGAGAATAAGTCATTTCTTGAACAAGATATGGCAGGCACTCTTGTTCAAAATACCTATACTACTTCATTCAACTAATCAGCAGAAAGTAAATTCTGTATTAGAAAACGGATAAATGAAATGTATTTTTATGTAATCGACGAAAAGTAAATCCTCAAAGACGGAATTTTCGTTTTCTTATAAAAGCGATAATTAAAGTTGGGAACAACCTACGAAGGCAAATCTACAGAAAATAAATCGTCGAAACCACTAGAAATACTTTTTCTATTTGTTATGTTTTCATTTATGGTAAATTTGCTGGTAAAAACACTAATTTTTTGATAATCATGTCGCAGTTAGACAGTTTTAGTGACTAAAGCTCAAGTTTTTGGTATTTAAAAAAATGCTCTCTCATATATAAAT
Source organism: Rotaria sp. Silwood2 (assembly GCA_905329745.1). Lineage (NCBI taxonomy): Eukaryota > Metazoa > Rotifera > Eurotatoria > Philodinida > Philodinidae > Rotaria > Rotaria sp. Silwood2. The sequence continues at coordinate 42,875 of CAJNSZ010000361.1, read as the reverse complement.
GTCCTTTTTCGCTTCACAGATAATCCAAAATAAAACAGAAAGTGACAATACACATATATGCATCCTGTAATACGTATAGACTAGGATTTACGATCATATAAATAAGTGGAATAAAGCTTTTGAAGAAAACATTCTAATGCCGTATATTCTATTAAAATGAAAATTTCGAATCAGAAAAAATTTAGTTCTATATATTGTGATTTTTTCATAAAAGCAAATGAAAATTTTTTCGAGTGAATGACTCGAGTCACACAGTCGAGTCAACATCATCCGATTTCCGAGTCCGAGTCGAGTCCGAGTCAGTAAAAAAATGTGACTCGAGTCGACTGGAGTCCGAGTTTTGACTCGGACTCGCCCATTCCTATAGTGTATTGTCTATTTTAAAAAACTTTGAAATAATGTTACAAACATTATAAAAATATCATTGCAACTAAATTCGGTTTGTTCACTGATTTATTCATGAATATATAAAATTCATATGCAAACAGTAATTATAGTAATATTAAAAGCATTTTTTTTTAAATTTTTGATGAAAATAATAAAATAAGTAGATATACATAGTTTAATATTTATTGTTTATATTATAATAGATAGATAATAGTTAAATGTAAAAATCATTGTTGATCGTCATTATAACAAATTTTCTTATTTTGTAATATATTTATACTAAGGCATGGCCACGCATCGGTCACCCATCTGTGAGGAAGGTTTAAAATAACAAAGTGAGGAATACTGTCTCGATCAATTGAAAGAGTGCTATCAATCGATTACCAAATCTGCTGGAAGTTATAAGAGCAGCGATAAAAACTCCACTTTTTGGGTGGACAGGTGTTGAAAAAGAGATTTATTGACTAATTCCGTCAAAAAAGCATAATTTTTTACTTCTTCACATTGCATTTTTGTCTGAAAAATAGTTAGATGTTCTTATGAAATTCCATTGTCAGAATAAAACTAACATACTGGAAAGATAAAACTATCTTTGTACTACTCATGTGTCAGAAAAAAGATGAATTTTATTTTTATAGTTTGAAATAGTAAGTTCTCAAACCTTCCGCTCCAGAATTTCAGAAAAAGGTGAAATTCCGTAACGAGCGATATTTCAAATTTTTTTATTTGTTGAAGCTAAGATGGATGAGAAATGATCTGATGGCCTAATAGTTTGTTAAAAGCTCAACAAATGTTGAATGTAACATTGATTTGAATACTTCGTTCTTTCGTATAAAAATGCTTAACTCATCGTCACCCGAAAAAAAATTTCCATTTTCAGAAATTCCGTAACAGTCATTATTTTTTGAATAACTCTGTAGCGGTTGAAGAGAAATGGGTAAAATTTTTACTGGTTACAGATCTAAGCGAGCTTTCCTTGTGATAAAAATTGCAGACAGTTTACTTGTTTTACTAAGAAGTTTCGTGGTTTGCAGTCTGAAAAAATGAAATTCCGTCACGCGTGGTCACACCGACTACGAACAGAATCATATTCAAATATAAATAACATTTAAAAGAAAAAAGGTATTTTTACATTCTCTTTTTTTAACACATATTGTGAACAAAAAAAAACACAATATAACTCATTATATATTTTTGTAACATAAGTCTTTTATCAGTCATTAATTGTTTATTCCAAAATATTCATTAAGATGAATATTAGAAAAAATAGTATTTGAAAATAAATTACGTTACCTACAAATAACATCATATGAATTGTAGAAAAATTTGTGAACTATCAATTTATGCAAGAATTGTTTTTTATTTTGTTATAGTCTATCTAAAAAGCATGATATACAAAAACTGACAGGTTTGGAAAAATAAGAATTTTTTCTATTTGCACACAAAACTTATATGTTCTATCATATATATATATAGACTTATATCTCAACTAGCAATCATCAGAAGCTTACAGAAGGAGCGACATATATCATATATCTATTTTTTTTACATTATATTTTTATGAACTGTATTATTAAGAAGTCATTTAAAATTTAAAAAAAAAAATTATTTCTAACATACATTAAATGTTAAATATATTTTGTTTTTATCAAATGAGACATATCAAAAACAGATATTATTCCTTTCTATCGAAAATTGATATTGTTAGGAAAAAAGTATAAATTTTCAAATCATGCTATTCTTTTTTTTTTTTTCTATCATCAATGAGTTAATCATATTATTTCACAAGTAAAGTAATTCATCTAATCATCCGATCGATACAATTCATAAATTAATCAGTTCAATATTTTATGTACATGGCTTTTATAAAACTATCACAGGTGGAAAATGGTTCAGAAATGCAAAGGAAAGATTTTGTTTTTTTTTTCTGATAAAAATTTGTTATAACAATAAAGAAGATAGAGTTCATGAAATTATTCATAATAATATTTTTTTAGGGAAAAAAAAGTAATACACAATTACTATATACATAAATATTTTAACGTTGACTTTTAACTTGTTTTTTTTAGTCCTTTGTTGTACATATCCAAATCAAAAAATAAACCTTTTCTGATTGATTTAGGTAAGCGAAAATAAATTTCTGATGTAATTGGCCAGAGAACGGATGTTCGTTGACGATATTGATGATATTCTAATTGATTTCCAAAACGTTTATTATTACTAATTTCCGATGCTAATGTCGCTTCAAATACCATTATCGAAAGTGTAAATAAAGGACTAATCTGTGATAAAATTATCATAAAAAAATTATATCGATACAAAAGATGATGAAAAAATAGATTGAGAGCTGTAATCGATAATCCCAACCAACAAAAAACTTCACCACAATGATTTGGATTTCGAGAATAATTCCACATTGAACCAAGATGATAATATATCTTTTTTCGAGTTAATTTTCCTTTCAATTTGTTTCGATCAGCAAATGATTCCATAAGAAATCCACAAATCCAAAATATGAATCCGATTAAATCTAAAATATTGAATTTAACATTTGCCATTGGAAAAGCATGAATTAATGCGATTGGTAAACAACAAATAACTGACCAGAATGCATGTGGACATAACCAAAAAGCAATCACACTAAATCGTCCATATTTCTTTGCTATGTCATCAATACGAGTGTCTAGTGGACCAAGAACAAACATTCGATAAACTAAAAATCCACCTAATCGCAAAGACCACAGAATAACGCATAATGTTACCCAGATTTGACGAAATTGTAATCTTTCGAGTTGTGTTTTCGACGTATAAAACAATGACCAATTTATACCAATTATGAATTCAATCAAACCAGTAAAGTTGTCCATCACACGAAAATAGGAAGTTGGTGTATTGATAAAACATTGCATTAAAAATGAAGGAATAAATATACGTAGTAAATGAGGATATAAATTAAACAAGAAATCGATTGATATATATATAAACATTTTAATATTGTTTAAATAAATTGTAAATTTTATATAGATTGTATCAAATGGGAAATATCTATTGGTCGAATACACAACCATTATTGTGTTCAGGCCAATAAACCAACAATAGATGTCTCATGCGAAGAAACACTAAGGTTCTACGAAAACCGCACATGGTGAAGGTTGTGCACGAATGATTTCTGCATAAAATAGATAATTTATATTTATATTCTGAAAGATAATAAAGACGAAGAGAAATAAGAGAATAAGAATATGTTTATTTCATTTTTAAAACCATATAGGTATATCAACTAGGTGAATGAGTAAAGCACAAAAAAGAATAATGCTAATTTATTCTTACTATATATATACACAAATAAATCTATCATGACATGAGTTTTAATACTAGGTAGTTAAATTATATCTATGTTTTTAATAATAACAAGTAAAAAGTTTTATGATTTTCTCAACAGTAGTGATGAATTCAACAGAAGTACATATACTTGAGGGTGTGGGTGGGTGTGGGTGTGTGGGTGTGGGGGTGGATGGATGTGGGGGCATGCGNTGCTTGTTGATAAATTCATAAGATAAACCAGGATATTTATCAATTGAATCATTTTTAACATTTAGGTTTTGTTGTTGTTATTTCAAAAAGTCTAAAAGATAGTTTAAATTATTTAATAATCCAACTTTCACAATATATTTTCCATTATCAAGTTGAAAACATGATCTTTCTCTGATTGTTAAAAAATCAGGTTCAGAACAATTCATATTGAAAATCTCAAATACATTCGGGTTTCGAATGAGAGATTGTGTAAAAGTAATTGATTGAAAACATAAAATATCAACAAGGTGTTGTTCAACTAGTCTATTAACAAAATTATAAAAATCATCATTTTTTAAATGAAATACATTTTCAATAATATTATGGTCGATTGAACGAAAAATTTTACCGTTTTGTTTTGCTCGTATCCTTAAAAAAATTCAAAAAAATTGGATAAATAATAAATTTATAAAATTCGTTCAAATATTAAGATCTAAATAAATATTTTTGAAAAATAAATATTATATAATAGGTTTAAGTAGTAGAATGATGAATCAATAGTATGAAGAGAAAAAATTAATGATCTTAATGATGATATACACTCCTGGCCATAAGTCCCTGAATGTGTGATACTCTTTATGGGTTCGATAGTTTTCCATCAAATTTTTACCACAGATAGAGCTTCAAAAACTGTGATCGCAGGCACTGATCCGAACTCTATTGACTGAGATATTGTGGAGTTATGATTCAAACACTTGTTTATCTATAAATCAATATTTACAGATTTTATGAAAAATAATCGAACTGATTAAAGTCTTGTTTAATCTCTAAATTGTTTCTTAGCTTATTGATGTTAATTGATTTCGCGGTATAGGAATATCTAGGGGGCATTTATTGTTTGTAATTGTATGCGATTGTATACATGTAACTTCTCAAAGCGCTCTCATCTTCTATTAACCATTGATTAGTCAGCAATTTGACAGAATTACTTTTGTGCGGAAAAGTATAAGAAGGAAAGTAAAATAGTGAAATTTTCTCATTCTACACCATTTGAATTCTCCTTTCCTGATGTCTCTATCACTTCACAAACGCTACGAAATAGTCTTTCTTGCCTATCACAAGTATGGTCCACAGCTGGGTTCATCTAAGATTGCCAAGATCGTGAAATGTAACCCGAAGACGGTCACTCACTGGTTAAATCGTTGGAAAGAAACAAAAGATCTCTCCGACCGTTCTCGATCCGTAGCACCGCGACGGACTACTACTGAACAAGATCAAATGATAGTCGACATGGCTCTTGCAGAAATTGATGCAACAAGCAAGACCATCCAGCAAGAACTTCTGAATAGCCAAGTTAATGTGAGTGACCGTACAGTTCGACGACGACTGAAGAATGCTGGCCTCAAGTACTCAAAGCCTTTATCAAAGCCCCTCCTTAGCGAACATCATCGACAACAGTGTTTAGCATGGGCCAGACCAATGGAAAATTACGATTGGAGCCGAGTGATGTTCACTGATGAAACAACAATTCATCTACACGCCAAGCAAAAGTACACATGGCAACGACCATGACAGAAAAAAGTTATCCGAACAGTCAAATATCCTTTGAAAACTAGCGTTTGGGGCTGCTTATCATCAAGAGGATTTGGGAAGTGTTTTGTTTCCAGAACAACCTAAACAGTGAATTCCTCTGCCAAAAAATTTATCGAAAAGCTCTGCTTCCTTCTGCTCACGCACATTTCAGACAATCTCAGTGGTTTTTACTGAAAGACAACGATCCCAAGCATTGATCAAACTACAGCAAGCACCGGAAGTCTACTCGGCAAATTATGAATCTACCTTGGCCATCCCTGAGTTCCGACATCAATCCAATTGAAAACTTATGGTCTTTGCTCAAGGTCAAGGTTGCTCAACGACGGCCAACTACACATAGAGATTTGGTCGATGCTACAAACAATGAGTGGAAAAAGCTGCCAAAAGAGCTGGCATTCAATCTTGTGAACAGCATGAAACATCGTGTTCAAGCGGTTATTGCTTCATCTGGTGATTATACTCTTTATTGAGGATCACTTGAAAAATTTTCTTCTTGTCTATTGTGTAACGTGAACTTAAGAAAAATAAAAACAGGAGTCATATGAAATTTTTTACTTTACAGTTCCCTGCGAAACACATGTTCAATACAGACACTTCAGAAAAAAATCAACTATCATCAAATTTAGAGATTAAACAAGACTTCTATCATTTCGATTATTTTTTATAAAAACTGTGAATATTGATTTATAGGTAAACAGAGTTGAAACGAGTGTTTGAATCATAACTCCATACTACATCAGTCAATAGAGTTCGAATTAGTGCTTGCGATCACAGTTTTTGAAGCTCTATCTGTGGTAAAAATTGGATGGAAAACTATCGAACCCATGAAGAGTATCACACATCCAGAGACTTATGGCCAGGAGTGTATGTCGCTAACGATCGTTAAATATTAAGTATCATAGAAAAGATGACAATTCTACAATCGATATTGGTTCCCTATATTTGTGAATCATCACAAATCACAATGATAAATGACTCTTTTTACTCTTTATTTTTTACTCTTCATATCAACCGATTCGATTAGTTTAGTAATTACTAAATATGTTTGATCTAAATATTCTCATTCATACATCAAAATTACTGTCCAATGTACTGACAGTACGTGATGATGATTTTCTCAATTTTGTTCGACAAGAAGCTGGTGAAGATGTTGCTGATTTGCTTGAAGCACAAAGTATTAACTGCACTAAATCATTACTTATGACATCAGATGTTTTCTCTGTTATGAATATCAAAAGTAAAAGTTTAGATGCTCTTAAAAAGAAAATTGGTTATTTGCAAGATGATGATNATCAATCGTCTGACGTACTGCGATACGTTGCACACAACGATTGTGAAACATTCTTTTTCAGAAGTTTTCTATTTTCGCATCAGGAACTCCGTTGTGTTTTCTGATTACATATTTTAATGCAAATATATGTCCATCCTTTCAACCGAACATTTATTTTGCCCACCTCTCTATAACAATGAATTCTAGCATGTATTTACTGAGAGCATCTGAGAATCACGATAGTATCAGTTATAAGGGACACTACTGGAGAGCTCATCCCCTGTACTAAGATATTCCGCTTTCGTAGAAGATTCCAAATATTGAGCTATGGCTGATTACGCTGGCAGCAGATGCAATCTCTTTCTCCTACACTTGTATAAATCATCATTTTTAACTCGCATAGCGTCGAGAAATTCCGCACGTAAAAAGTTTCATTGAAAAACATGCGATCTAACACACTCGTAGTGAGGAAAAATGTGTCACGAAGAAGCCCAGACCCTGAATATATTGATGAGCGTGTAAAAGCGATTTTGTATATCTTCGTGCATGAAAGTATTCACTGCATGTGGGACACATCTCCATTATACGCAATGACTTCGAAAACAGCTAGTCCTACAAGAGAGTATATACTGACAGACCACACTAACACCATACCGACGCTAAATCTCAGACACATCAGCCTATTACCTAAGTTTTGACTGATTCCGATTTAAATCCGATACTACTGTTATGAACGACACACTGAATGTGTAACGAAAAAGAAAACTCCGCACTATAATTATAGTTTTCCATTAAAAATCGAAAGAACTAAAGTGATTTGATTCTATTAGTACTGAGGCAAATATAATTCAGCAAAATCAGAGTAGAACAATGGGGATATGATATTTCTGAGGTACCAAATATAATAACTCCGACCAGGCTTCGAAACGGGCCGCCCAATTCGACCATTATTAATAGCTCTTTTAGCTTTTTTTCTAAATTACATACTTATTTTATGATAGAAACTGTCTTTAAATTCAGTCCAATGAGTCGAAAATAAATTATTTTGGATAATGAAACGAGTACGTATTCTGAGGTTGTTCAAAGTTCATTGGTGAAACTGACTGTTTTCATCAATTAAAGTTTATTATTCTGATTCCGAATGTTAGCCATCGCATTTCTTTTGTTAAAATGCTGTTTTTTTTGTCAGTAAATTTGAGGTACATCAAAGTTGATGCTCGTTTTAGAAGTCAAATTCCAAGTCTTTTTCTGCTGTTGATAAAGAATCCACGAACGCTTCTTTTTTAGTCTCTGGGAAGTATTACTAATACAGCAAGTCTGAGCAATTCCTTAAAGTAGTCGTATGTCTCGTCTACACGCAAAACTCTATGTTGAAAGATTGACACTCATTAAGGAAAGAGTGATTCACAGGAGCCATGCCTCGAAAGTATGGGCTTTGAATAAGATTTCATTTAAATCTCATGCTTTGATTAAGGAATGAATTTATAGAGGCTACATCAATTTTCTGAAAACAAGAAAATTCGTGATGAACTTATTCCCATTTTCCATGTTAAAGTCACTGCTGATTATGAGCATGTAATGAGTTACAGTGTAGTAGAAAATAAGTGTATTTGAGAGTCGAACAAATACCGATAACTAAAGTTAGGAAGTTCATCTTCAAACTGTAGATATCAATAATTTTTTCAGTTTTGGCAAACTATATTTGAGTACTAGCTAGCTCACCATTTGACCAAAATAAAAACAAAACATTTTCACTCAAAAATGTGCCCAAATTTTCATTAGAGCAAGTCAATTGAAAAACTGTACCAAAGGATATCGCACTAAATAGAATGAGGACTATCGAGTTTTCAAACCTTACGACATTTTTGTTTCACTTGAAAAAGCAACTCGTCTTATTGCATGTTTTGATTTTTATTTCGATAATCCCGATTAATCATGCTCAAAATGATCTAGGGTATTTGGTCGCAATTATATTGATCATGAGCGTAATGAGCTACAATTTTTATTGGGAGAAAAAATATGTGTCTAAAAAGCTTTCGTCGGGCCGGGCTGGACCATGAAAACCTGGTCCATTTCGAGCCCTGACTCTGATAAAACGGCGAAAAACGCATGCTGATGTCAGAGTGCACAGACACACCGCACACAATGCATATCAACTTCCTAAAACTCAAAAGTAAAACAATGGTTCTAACAGTTCTCAAGAAAAACAATATTTCACTAAAAAAGATTTTGGATTCCAGAGGAGTTAATTTTCACGATCTTCACAACCGAAGTATTCCATTGTAGTAGACAAACCAATGCAAGACAATGACTGATCGAATACATTGCTACAAATTTTATAGCTGCACACATCAATGGGAAAAACAGGATTTCATGATTCAAACGCCTGTAAATCACACTACTAGGAAGTTACAACGAAAAAACACCTGATTAACTGAATTTTTCGTCCTAAAGCTCTATTGGTCGATAGTCGGACCCTGAAAACTTCTGATTGACTGAACCCCCGACACTCGAAATCCTATTGGCTGAACGCCACACCAAGAAAGCATTGATTAGCTTGAAGTTGAATGGAGAAGGCTAATGTCGTCTTTGGCGCTTGTTTGGTGTCTTGGAACAAGGTATCTGGAAAAGGTCAAAGAAACTTTTTTTCGCTCTGTGCGAACGAATGAAGACAATTCGTTCGGCGTATGTCCCTCCTTTCAGTAGAGGTAATAAGGAGATGGCCGATAGATATCATCAATTTGACTTAGGAATAAGCTGTGAAGGATGCATGTGAGCGTTTCAATTTAGGCATTAGGGATTATTGATCAATATACTAGTTTAGATATAGATACAAATGGTTGAGAGGTTAAATAAGGATTTAGATACCGCAATAAGATGTTAGGAATGGATATAAGAGTATACATGCAGGTTTGAGCACTTACGAATAGATATACGGGTAAAGATATAGCTATCAGGAATTGAAGGATAGATTGAAGAGCTTAGATACAGGAATAAGAGGGTAACGATTGATATAAGTATGCAGCTTTAGAAATCAGCTGTTAAGGATAAATATATAAGAGTTTCGATTGAGGTTTAATCAATGAATGATAGAAATAAGGGTTAAGATATAAATATAAGGGGTTAATGATAGATATGAGTGTTAATGATATATTTAAGAGTTAATGATAGATATAAGAGTTAAGCGTAGATTTAAGGCTTAGTGTTACATATGAGGGTGAAGGATACATTCAGGGATTAATGATAGATATAAGGGTTGAAGATAGTAAGTAAATAAGTAATACCCATACCTTACGGTTTAGGGTGAGATAGCTCAAGAGTACAAAATAAGCATGAAGACTGAGTTGAACATATGGAAGCAGTAAGAAGAGGAAAGGAAGTAAGCAAAAGAAATGTAAGCAAAAGAAATATAAGCAAAAAGTGAAAGGAAAGAAGGCAAAAGATAACAGATAAGAGAAGAGAAGCAAGGAAAGAAGAAAAAGAAAAAGAAAATGGAAAAAAGTGTAAGTATACCGTTTGGTTTCTGTTCTGTTCGTTCATTAGAAACTCATATGATGGGGAATTTGAATTTGCGGCTAATTCACTTTCTTTAAAAAAAATGAATTTGTGAGAAATTCGTTATATAGAGGTATAGAAGCATCTTGAGGGTGAGGAGGGTACCCTTGGAGTACCCTTAGAGGATCTCCTGAAGGTGGTATCCTTGAAGGGCTATTCTTAAGGTGGCTGTACCCTTCGGTGTGAGATTTCTTTATCTTTAACGAAGCTATTGCTCTTATACCTCTATATCGCTATATAGTTATAGCAGTATAAGCGTTTTTAATTTGCCACAAATTCAAATTCCCCACCAACTCGATTTGTTATGTCTTGTGGTTTAAATTTTTCCGACATTCTGGGCAAGTGTACATATTATTTACATCTTTCGCCAGAATCACTGTCACTTTTATTCGTATTGTTTAAGTTGATTCTTCGGCTCTTCTCTTGACAGTACGTTGTTCGTACTGGTATACAATGTTTTTGATATCTGAATGAACAGTTTTTACTTCCGTGTATTTGTTAATTAACATTCGCCATTTGTCTTTATTCTTCCTGTTATTTCTCCAATTATTAATTTTAAATTTTTCGATGTCTTCGAGAAGTTTAGATTCCCACCGCTTTCTAACACCTATACGACGAGGTCGTTTAATATCAGGAAAATAACAAAACATAACTTTTTTCACTGAAGATGCTTCATTGTTTTTTCCATTCGATTTTCGTTTCCGAACCGTCTCAGACGATTTCTTCTCATGATATTTTCCATCGCAGGTTGACCACTTAATTGCAGGATGTTCTCATTTGAAACATGATCTTGTAGGTTTAGGCCAAGTATTATTCTTAAGCATTTCATGTAAAATTTGTTGAGCCTATTTTCTTGAGTCAATGTTGGTGTCCATGTTTCACTTCTCTACATTAGTACTGGCATTACACATGATCTAGAAATGCGTAGCTTTGCGGTAGTGGACATTCTTTTCCTGTACCAGATTATACCACGTAACATATTAAAAGCAATTGTTGCTTTCGTTACTCGTGATTCTATTTCTTTATCAAGTTTCTGATCTCTGTAGATCAGATATCCAAGATAGGTGAACGAATCGACTACTTCAATTTTCTGGTGTCTGATAACAATGTCGTTGTTCGAATTGTCCATTTGTTGGTGTTTCGTTGTGTTTTCAGTGGAATCTTCTTTGAAACGTTGTAATGACATAATACAAGTCTTCTTTACATTTATAGTTAGTCCATATTTCTGGGTTATGTTGTCAAATATATGAACAAATTTTTCCAGATCATCCATATTGTTACACATACATACAAAGTTGTCCGCATACATCAATACCACTATATTCATGTTCTCGTATTTCTCATGAACACCGTGATAAAAATCGTTACTTCCGTAGGCAAATTTGATTCCATCAATTTTTGCTTCTTCTAAAACTTCCTTCATAATAAAGTCAAAGAAAATATTAAATAGTATGGGAGATGGTATTCCATCTTGTGTGACACCAATTTCAATGTCAAAACTTTCAGATTCTTCTGCATTGATTCTGACTTTTGCTCTTGTGCTTTTTGTAATTTAATTTTAATAACCTGACGATTTTCTCTGTTAATCCATAATGCTTGCATATTTTCCATAATAATTCTCTGTCCACAGAACCATAAGCTTTTGGAATGTCTATAAAACACATGAACAGTGGTTTGTTAAATTCTCGTGATTTTTTCATTAGCATTTCCAATATAAACACTTGATCAATTGTTGATCTATGTTGTCGAAAGCCAGCTTCTTGTTCTGATAGTTGAGCATCCACCACCGTTCGAATAAGATTAAGAATTATTCGAGTGAAGAGTTTACCTGCCACGATCAGTAGGGAAATGCCGCGATAATTATCACATCATTTTTTCTCACCTTTATTCTTGAAAAGGCGAATTAAAATAGCCAACGTCCAGTCTTCCACAATTTCTTCCTCCTACCATATATCAACAAAGATTTTGTGCAGCCATTTTATTACTGAAAGGCCTCCTGCTTTTATTAGGTCTGCTGTAATTTAGTCATTTCCAGGAGCTTTCTTGTTCTTCATTTGTTTTAATGCTTCTTGTATTCCTTGCCGAGTTGACCGTGTATCTTGTTTATCTTCTTCTTGTGTTGGAATTGTTGGTATTGATTTTTGATCGATAAGTGATGGATCTACTGCGGAATGAACATTCAGTAATTGTGAGAAATGCTCCCTCTAACGTGCCAGTATGTCTTTCGAGTTCGATTACAGTTTCCCATTTTTATCTTGTATTGGCATGCTTTCCATATTTTGTCTTCTTCTTCTTAATCGTCTGATCATAGCATAAGCCATCGCTGGGTCGTGTTGTATGATGGCTGATTGAATTTCTTCACTAATTTCATCCCAGTATTCAGTTTTTCGTGGATCACCTAATTTCTTCACTAGTTTTCTCGACGCTACATACCTCTTTCTGTATATTTTTTATGATAATGTTCCACGACAATTTTGCCATTGAATAAAAGCTGACGATTTTCGCTCTACCGCCTCTAAAATCTCTTCGGTCAACCATTCCTTTTTCTGTTATTGTTTTTATCTGTCTTCAAATGTGTTTTCGCAGCTTCGGTGATAGATTGAGCGAATATTTGATACTTTCTGGTGATGTTATTGTCTTTGTGTTCCGATTGTTGAAATTTGCTTGTAATATCATTTTGGAATTATCTTAACCCTTTGGAGGCCAGTGGGACATATATGTCCCACCTATTTGTTTTTGGTCAAAGAACTATAATAAATTAGGAAAAAATGATTCTGGTAGAAAGAATGATGATACTGCATAGATGGGGTTAATTTCTGGCTATTCGAGTTAAAGTTCAAGTTATATAACAAAGAAAATGACGTCATATATTTTCTTGTCCAACTGTACAATAAATAAGGAAAAAAAGAAAGAATATGAGAATTTAAATGATTCTCATGAACAGGAAAAAAAGAATGATCTATATATAAATATATGACGAATATAGATAATCCAAAGAAAAGAAAAGAAGAAAAAAAAAGAACATATATATGTAGGTATTTTCTTCGGCGAAAATGCACTAAACCTTCTATAGAATGTTCTAGGTAGTTTCACAGTAGTATATAAGGCGAAGCTATTACAGAAAATTATCAGTTTTCAGCTTGAAGTGATACAGTACACAACTACTTTTTGAATTGACGAATAAAACTAGAATACTCTTCTACGAAATTTTTAATTGTGTTTTGATAAATATGAGTCGTTTTACAAATTTGACGACGAGAACAATTGAATTTGAAGAAAATATGTATATTAGAAGATATGTGTGTGAGTGATGAAGATGATTCTAATGGTGGTGAAGCTGATTCTAAAGATGATTCTGAAAATAATTCTGAAGCTGATGAAGATGATTCTGAAGATAATTCTGAAAGTGATTCTGAATGTGATGAAGATAATTCTAATGATGATTCTGAAAGTGATAGTAGTCCAACATTGCTGCCTTCATCAGTTTCTCGTTGTCCATGGACGGTACATTTTCACCCTCCACCCGCACAACAATTTCAGTCGTCAAGAAAGTGTTCTGGTGTATTACCATCATCTCCTATTCAAACGTTTAGAAGACTCTTTAGTGATGATGTTATCAATCTGATACGTCAACAAGCAAATATTTATGGAACGCAGAAATGTCAGAAATCAGAAAATAAGACTAATGGGACTGATGTTACAAAAGCTGAAATAGAACAATTCCTTGGCATTAACATCATTATGGGATATTGCAGAAATCCATCAGTCGGTTCCCACTGATCTACAGACGCATCATGTCGAAATGAAAAAATTTCAACATCAATGTCGCGTGCAAATTTCAAAAAATTTTACAAAATTTACACCTTGTTGACAATTCAACAACAACAAAAGGAGAAAAAGTAGCATCCCACAAACTATACAAAGTACTAAATTTTCTCGAACTATTGTTACACAATTTCCAGACACACTTCGACGTAGGAGAAAAGTTGACAATTGACGAAATGATGATAAAGTTCAAGGGAAGATCTTCCTTCAAACAATATATGAAACAAAAAGCAATCAAGTGGGGCTACAAAGTCTGGGTACTTGCTGATGTATCGACCGGTTATGTCTATAATTTTGAGATATGTATATTCCGGTAAATCACTAGAAAGACAGGTACCTTTAGGTGAACATGTTGTTTGGTCATTGATCGGAGGACTCTCAATGAAATTTTACCATGTCTATTTCGACTACTTTTTTACATCTCCACTTCTTGTTGAACGACTTCTTGAAGATGGGATTTACTGTACTGGTACTGTTAGAACCACCAGAAGAGGCGTTTCACCTGAAATTAGTCGTGATATCAAAATGGCTCGTGGTGATGTAAAACTTTTAGCCCAAAATTTTATTTCAGTTCTCAAATGGATGGATCGGAAACTGGTATACATTATGTCCAATTTTTTTGACCCGACAGAGATGACAGTAATTACTCGTAAAATGAAAAATTGGCAAACAATTCAGCTACGATGTCCAGTGATGATCCAGGACTACAACTATGGAAAGATTGCAGTTGATCGGGCTGATCAACGAATTCAGTATTATCCTGTTGACAGAAAGTCACATAGAAATTGGATTCGGATATTTTTCCATTTCTTCAATGTGGCATTATCAAATGCTTTTGTCATCTAGCAAAGGGATCATCCACATAACAATATGAGATACTTGCAATTTTTAGCTACTATTGCCGAACAACTAATTGGTTGCAGGTCTTTAGTAAAAAAGAGAAAAGGAAGACCCATAACGAACTTTGGTGTCAAAAAGCGCAGGAAAGGTGGAAGCAAAATATCTATTTCTAATGAAATTCGATTTTCTAATGTAGGCGTTCATCTTCCAATCCCTACTTACCGAAGAAGATGTGCCTATTGCAGCACTAAAAATGATGAACAACGATCTTCAATAGAATGTTCAACTTGCTAAGTGGCTTTATGTATTTCAAATAGAAGAAATTGCTTTTACTTATTCCATACTAAATAGAACTTCATGTTTATATCTAAAAACAAAGAATTTCTCTTGATAGTCATACTTTTTTTGCTAATTTTGTTTTCTTGTGACTTATCAAAAGACTTTCTCTGATATTGTTTGAGTTTTGTTTATTCCTCAATGTAACCGTGTGCTCTGGTTGTCCTTATAAACTCCCCTTGCTTTGTACCATATAGAAGAATGATAAATCGGACTTCATTTTACTTGTAGAATAAAAACTCAACATATCAAAGCAAGAAAAGAAATAATTCATTTTTCTCGCTTTACTAAACCTTCTGTATAAACTATACTCATGTTAGTCGCTATAAATGAGCATGCCAAACGTGAAGTATACCCATATTGATGACCTGATCCTCGCGCATGACAATCTGGATCAAGGTCTACCTAACTGCACCCTAAACATTGACAGAAATTGGCTATACAAAATTTGGCCCGCAAAGGGTTAATATTGCTTTGGTTCTTAGCAGAGATGAGCACAGGACAGGACGGTCCTGTCGTCTTGGTGCCCTGTCCTGTCCTGTCCCGTAGGACAGGATGAGATTTTTATTTTTGTCCTGTCCTGCCGCCCGCCAGGACAAAAAAGTTAGCAGGACAAAAGCAGGACAGGACAAGATTTTGATTTTTGTCCTGTCCTGCGGCCCGCCAGGACCGAGATAGCTAGCAGGGCAGGACAGGACAGGAGAGAAAATCTTATCCTGTGCTCATCTCTGGTTCTTAGACAGGTGTCAGAATCTATATTGTTTCAATACCTAATACCGATTTACATGTTCGAACAAGTGTGATCAGTAGAGATGTGCGGGACCAGTTTTTTTTGGTCCCGGTCCCGGTCTTGGGGAAATTTTCTTTTTGCATACGGTCTCAATCATTTTCATGTTTCTGTTGTGTTCCAGTTTAGAAGAAGCCTGCAGAATTTAGTGGTCTCATATCTACATTAATCTATCATTACCCATAGTTTCAATTTGTTTTGTCGATGACAGAGGTGTGCAGGATCAAGATATTTTCGTCTGGTCTCCTTCTAGTTATGATCCTGGCAGCTCCCTTTGTAGCGATGTTACTCATATTAGTCGTAAGTTCGGTATCAGTATGTTTTTAATCTTTCTCCTGTTAGTACCTGTTTTCAGTGATTATCCTTCTATTAGCTATACGTTTAGTTTATACTTATTTTATAAATTAAGATTTTTTCTTTTGCTTTTGACGACCTCTATCAAATGATTAAGCATTGATTGCTTTAACTATTTACTCCAATCCCGTCAACGCAAGAATGACTAACATTATGCAGTATATTCCATTATTCAATTTTTTTTCTAATGCTTTAAAAAATTTCTTTTTTAATTCGTGTCTTTTAGATGTCTACATCAACAATCAGAAATACCTTAAAGAAATCACAAATAGAAGATCTTGTAAAAAAAAAGATCAATCTTTATCATTCGTAAAACCTGGTAGTGGTAAAAGCGCTTAGTGGGACAAATATCAAGAAATTTTAGCCAATAATATTCGTCAACAATTTATCATATGTAACGATTGTAGTTTAGTATTAACCTGGACAGCATCAGATGGTACAAATGTAATGAAAAAACATGCACCTGTTTGTTCAAAAACAAAAGAATGTCAACCACAAAATCAACCTCGTATAACATCAATGTTTAAACCAACTGCTACAATAACACCTGGACAACTTCGTTTTTTGAAGAACAAAATACTTGGTGGTGCTACAGAACTTTGTGTACTCGATGCACATCCATTTAGTATTATTAATGGTGATGGATTTAAAGAATTTTGTCAAAAAATATATGATGCTGGTAAACATTGTGGTAACATGGTTGATTTTAATCAATTGCTACCTCATTGTACAACGGTAAAAAAAGCATGCTATTTTTCAGTCATTATTTTAATACATTTATAAAATTTTCACTTTAGATTAGTTGAAATATTGACAATTTATATTTCTTTTATAATCAAAAACTTCGTGATTTATGTAAAACAATAACATCATTTGTAATAACAGTTGACTTCTGGACAGAAGAATTGAGTGGTGTTAGTTTTGCTGGTATTGTTTTACATCATTATCAAGAAAATAATGGATTAATTTCTTTAATATTATGCTGCAGATGACATGATCTAGCAGATGCGACAGCAGCTAAAATTCGATTATTTGTTGATGAAGTTTTATCTGAGTTTAATTTAAAATTAACAGTTAAACAATATGTTATGACAGACACCGAACCGAAAATGATTTGTGCCTCCAAAGAAAATACAGTAAGAATTGGATGTTCATCTCACTACTTGAACAAAATCTTAGAAAAATCATTTCCTCATATTGGTATGTGAATTCAAGCTTTTTAACTTTTCAGCAATTAAAAAAAACTGTTTTTCCCATTTTTAGATTCAAATCCAGAAATTTGCAAACTATTCAATACAACAAAAAGTATTGTTACACATTTTATACGGTCACACAAACAAGCAATGTTAACTCGAAGATTGCAAGTTTATTCGAAAACAGGTTGGAATAGCATGTATTCAATGTTCTTCTCGTTCAATGTAAATTTTCATGATATACGAACATTGTTGGATAAAAACAATCAAGAATTATTTGATACAATCGGCCATGATTTGCTGAACCAATTAACTCAATTTTTAAAACTTTTTGTCGATTTAACAAAAGTATTATCCAATGAAAAACAGCCAACATTACACCTAGTTTTACCATGTCGCCAAAAACTGATATAAGTAGCTGGAAAATCGTCACCAGCTGACTATCGAGCTCTACTGAAGTTTAAAAATAATTCTCCCCAAAAGTTAGAGAACGATTGGCCAGTTCAAGTTGAACACTATATTGCAGCAGTTTTACATCCACAATTTAAACACTTAGATATTTTCATTAAACAAATTCGACGGCATGCACATGAATTAGTTAAAAATAAAATTCAAACTTATCCAACAACGTCTTCATCATCATCAACAACAAATTTATCAAATGATACTGATTTGTTCCCCTCACTTTATGATAAACCAAAAGATACCATTAAAAAGAGAGAATTTGAAATGTACCTCAATTCAGATCTACGATTGCAAGAAGGTGAAGATTTATTAAAATTTTGATATCAACAGCGTGAAAATTACCCACAACTATTTGAATTAGCAAAATCTATTCTAATTATATCTACTTCGAACACTAGTATCGAGTGAATTTTTTCATTTTCGGATTCAACAGTTACTGAGAAAAGAACACGATTAGCAACTGAAAAAATAGATAAAATTATGTTTTTAGACAAAAATTTAGTTTATTTAAAGTCGCTTGTGGACCAAATGAAGCAATATCATCAGAAAATACAATTTCATCGTCATTTATTTCAAGTAAACGTGTATTGTCAATGGACTCATCAGAATCTTCCTAATAAACAAAAAAAGGACAATTTTTTGAATATGATGAAGTATCATCCATTGAAGAATTACAACAAATGTATTTGGATGATGATATATGTTGAAGTTAATAGTGGTAAAACACTTTTTTATTGCAAGTTTGCATAGGTTAGTAACATGTTTATTGGTTAATGTATATTGTTTACAGATTTTATTTGTATTTATATCGTGTTATTTATTATTGTGTCTTTTTCTTTTTGTACTAAAAGACATTACCATGAAAATAATAAATTGATTTATACGGAACGACAGCCCATATTTCAAAAATGTCCGAATAAACAATATTAGAGGGGATAACTTAGGAAATTGTCTCGTTAGATTTTCATTGGTTCTGGTAACCGGGACCGGGACTGGTCTCGCACATGTCTACACGTCACACATGCGACTCTATTATGTTTGAATATTGAACACGTATGAATATTTAGGTCTATCCCATGATTGAGAAGAACAGAGATAATCAGTATTCTTCCAAGTCAAATTCGTATGATCAGGTTCGAAACAGCTGCAATTCGAAACGAGCATCGAATTGCTTTCAGAAAACAGTTATTTTGACCGACTCAAGCTTACGATACACTATCGCAGACGCCCATATTGAGGCAAATAGGCTTATTCCGCCGAATTATAAGATGATCAAAAATACAAAACTCTGACAAATCGTGTTTTTTAGCAAATTATTTCTTTTTTTAAAGTTACTCAGAGCTCTAAGACACGCAACAATGAAAAGAACGCATATCATATACAAGAGTTTTACGACCTACTAAAAATTATTAGAAGCAGAATGGGTCATATAAGCAGGTTCTCTATTGAAATTATAGCAGCTTTTGTTCGACATGAACATGAGATCATTATCGGCGCATATCGACCGAAATTTCCTCACTTCGAGCATAATTTTTACTTTGATCAAAGAGATCCATATAGACTACACATATTTGTTCAGTTGTTAATGCCCTACCTTTTGCCATATTGAATAAAAATAGTACAACGGTTTCTTTAAATGTTGTTTTCTTCCAACAAGGTATAGTAGTGATATTTAGTCGGTATCGATTAACTTTTCAAAGAAATATCCTTTCTACTAGAAATAATGTTGCTAATAGTTTTTATTTTGTAGATTAATCATGGAATCTGAAGATTTTCAAGAAATAAACACAATTGTGGAAGAATATGAGCAGAATAATAATATTCTCGACAGCAAGACAATTGAAGCATTGCGCTTGCAAAATCCGGCGCAAATTCTATCAAATCTTTATTTGTCTTCCGCTGAACCAGCAAAGGACTTGATTCTCTTGAAACAACTACAAGTGAATTGTGTCCTCAATTTAACGAGTTACAAATATAACTCGAATGAATTGCGCTTCGCAACTAATTATCCACCTGAAATTACGGCTAAGCATATTATAATGGCTGATGAAATAGACGTCAAACTTTCTGATCACTTGGACGAAGCACTAGACTTTATTCATCATACCATTGGGAACAATAGTTTAAATAGGATTTTAATTCATTGTGAAGCAGGAATCAGCCGTTCTCCTTCCATAGTCATTGCTTACTTGATGCGGTATTACAATCAATCTCTCAAAGCTGCTTATGATTGCGTGAAACGATGCAAAAATAATGTGGGTCCAAATACCGGTTTTTTCAAACAATTGATTCAATTCGAACAACAACTCAGTAGTAATAATAGTACTAGTGGCAACAATAATTTCAAACCATCGATTTCTTTGCACGATTATTTAATACAACAAATGTCGGAAGGTACAGCTGCCAGTTTTACTCGTGATCAAATATCAACAGCATTGGAAAAAACGAACGATCAACCTCATCTAGCTTACAATTTATTATTTTCGTCTATGTGATGTCTTTTATTGTGTCTGCAGTAGTTACAAGGGGGAAACGGCGGACTTTTGTACTTGAAGTAACTTTGGCTACTTTAAAGTACTTTAAGCTACTTTAAGCTACTTTGGAGCTACTTTAAGCTACTTTGAAACGACTTTAAGCTACTTTAAACTACTTTAAAGTACTTTAAGCTACTTTAAACTACTTTAAAGTACTTTAGGCTACTTTACGCTACTTTACGCTACTTTAAGCTACTTTAAGCTACTTTGAATCACTTCGAACTACTTTACGCTACTTTAAGCTACTTTAAGCTACTTTGAATCACTTCGAACTACTTTAAGTCCTTTTAAAGCACTTAAAGGCACTGCAAAATGTTTTAACATAACAGGCATTCAAAGTAAGCCACGGCCGATTACTATAGAGGCCGCTCAGTCGATNCAAAATTTCATCTAGCTGACAGGTCATTTTCATGAGTTGTTTTGCATGTTTTTCAAATATCATTAGTTTTAAAAGAATTTCGTCTTATACATTATCGAAGAAAAAGACGTGCCCGCTCCTCCTCTTTCGATTGGTGAAAACCGCAGGTAGCTAGGTATTGCGGTTGTCGAGTTATTGAGCTTACACTCACCCCTCTTTTATTCTGGCGCGGACATTACTTGGATGTGCCAATGAGCCAGATTCAAATGAGTTTTCTTAAAAATTTGTAGAGAGATGTGCACTCTGACAATAGATTAGTTCAGTCGACTCTTAAACTTCCAAACAATCCGTTTTTTTAGACTAAACTACTCTACTAACTCGTTTAAACTGAACAGTAATAGACAGAAAAAAAGTATGATGTAATGCAAAAAAATTTTTAAATATCTGTATCATTGCTTAAAAATTAATTGATGAATAATCACATGCATTCAGAACATGGGCTTGATGGTATAGAATAAGAAGATATTTCTTAATTTATCTTTTAATAAGAACTTCATGAGGGATAGTTACGTACGAACTGTTCTATCACGACTATGAAAACTAATGACAATTATTAAATTTATATCAACATGCATGTAGATTCGCGTCAATGCTGAGATTAACGGTAGACAGTAGTTTTGTGTGCCTATATTTTGATATGTTTCATGATATTTTGTATTTTTATGTTTTAAAAATGCAGAAGTATATCGAAGTGTAAAAAAGTATAGGCAACTTCAAAGTTCAATGCCTGTCTTTTATCAAGAAATATCAATTTATGTAATTTAAAGCTCATTAGATATATAAAGTAAAGTAAGAATAAGTTAAATAAAAAAAAAGTATTTTAATCGTTATTATATCATAATTTATTTTGTTCGGTCTTGTTTAAATGATTTTTATATTTTTTAATAGAAAATTTTTTATTTATGTGAAAACTTAGAAAAACTCTAACGTCTTAGATGATTATAAACATGTAAAAGCTAATCTTTACATATTTCAATTAAGACTAGTTCGAACTCGATCACGATACAAGAGTACATCTCGTCGTATGCAGCGTGGTGGATGTACTTCTTTTTTTCGATTTAAAATAGCTTTTAGACAGCCGTCAGTTAGAAAGTCAAGACGTTAGTATCTACAGCAGGTCTCAACACATCATTTTATAAGTATCCGGATCCTCTCAGAAATACTGGCATTGGTTATTTGCCAAAGTTATGAATTGATCGGCTGATGCTTGTTATGTTGATCATATATGATGACTGCAGCAGATTAATGCATTACTACCCACCGTCGTTGACATGTTCAATACAAACTTTTATCTGCACAAAAATTAGAAATTGCACTATCTAAAACATTCATAAACGTTTTCTAGCCATTGACATTTCGAGAAAGACTTCGAGATATTCTAGAATTTTCGAGAACAATCTAAGTTATGTCTTTAATGCCGCTCAACACCATTGTTCGTTGCTAAGGAAGTCTGGTAAAAGAGCCTAGTTTCACTTGGTTTAGGTTGCTATTAAAATGCATCCAATGACCTTTAACCTGACGTCTATGAAAATGGAGAAGCCGCAAAAAACTCGACTGAAAACTTACACTCACTATTTTACTTCGAAAAATATATATGGGTTCTATAAAGTCCACTGGTAAACTTATTGATAGTACAATTGCTGATTTACTGGCAATTCGATATCAATCATTTACATCGAAAATGAGGAATATGAAAAAATTTTATCTTTCTAGAGTATCAGTTACTTGACAAGGCTTCATAAGAGGAATGTCTTCTGTAGATTATAACCTTAGTGCAACTTCGAACAGAAATGAATGCTAAGAATTTCATGACACAAGAATAAAAAGAATATTTTCGTTCGTTCTTTTTCAATTCAACTTTACCGAAAAATGCTATTCACCAAAATGTTTGAGAAAAAAATTTTGTATTTCGACTAATGAAAACTCATTCTACGAAAGTTCACTTTCAAGATAATAGTATTTTTCTAGTAAGATGCAGTTTTCGGTCGATCATATCTCATTTCGGTGTGTACATTATATAGCAAAGACAAAAAAAAACTTAAACTAAATATAATCTACCTTTCGTACTTGATTACTATTATTCTATAGAAAGAAAAACAAACATTTCCAATAACTTAATCTTTAGAATATTGAGATCCTATAAAAGAATAATACTTTTCAAGCAATAAGAGATAGTCTTGGTATTGGTGACTTCTGCAGCTGTTGTATTGGTTTGATAAAATAACAAATGAATAAAGTTTATTAGGAAGACAAAAGTCTTTGGCATTATCCTTCTAGAATTAAAATGTGACATTTCACAACGTCGCTTTCTTGGTAATAAGAAGCGTGCGACACGAGACTTATGTCACTAGGTAGAGTCTGCTCAGATTGAAAAAAATACCTATAATGATTCATACCCGTGTTTATTCTGAAATGAAAGATCTACAAGAAAACCAGATTCTTCTGAATCTTTTCTACAGTATGTGCATTCGTTAAGGTTATGATGTTTCTAGGTGAAACTCTCAGTGTATGATAATACTCGAATGAACTCTTGATATGAGCAAAATTTCAAGTCAAAATGACGAAATTACATTTTTTTTATTGCCGATCCTACATTAAGCTAGAAAGTAAGGCAAATGGTGATATCTTGAAAAGAAAGCAAAATGGGCACGAATCATTCCAGGTTTTGTCTATCTGCGTAACACGTTTCTTCACTCTCCCATCAGTTGAATACCGGTAGACCGATGGTCTTTTGTCAGTAACGGCAAATGCCATTGGTTAACCGTCTGTGTAGCGCACATTATACCGAAGTTTACAGTGGGTAGTTTCGGTAGACTCTACCTAATGATAAAGGTCTCGTCTCAAAAGTTTCTTATTAATTTGAATATGAATTCATATGAAATGCAACAATTGGTGATTTTCAAGACAAAGGAATAAATATTATTCTTAGACATTTTAGTCAGAATGAAATATTTGTTGATGTATGAAAAGATTAGATTCAATTTTAAAATATAGACGGCTACTCGGCCAAAGTGCGACCATAGAAGGCAGCTGACTGCATGAACCACGAATATATTAATACATGATCCCATATGCTACAGTTATTAACTTGAAAATCTGTGTCATTTAATTACATCCGTATTCTTTTTAGCATGTTCGTTTTTCTTCAAAAAATAATCAATAGAGACTGGATATTCGAAAAGTTTACATTGAATATTTCTATCAAGTCTTTTCCTTTTGTAACTTATCGATCAAAATTAAAATAATTAATATTGAATGTGACTCGTTTGTTTGATTTGTGTTTGTAAAGTATGACTAGATCGATGTTGTCGACGTTTTGCTAACACTTTACAACGAGCTAATATTTCCATCTAAATATTTTCTTTTTTTTTTCTAAATTGAAACAGATCCCAATCTAAATTCTCTTCAAATATGTTCTTGATACATTACTAGTATTAAATGTAAATGAAAAACTATTTCACATATTCTTTTTTTTTTCGTCTATCTATTGATTATTATGGTTTCTCGTGTTCTGAATAGATATCAGCTATGCCAAAAACTTGTCTAGACGTTTAAGCGTTCGTCCTGAATATATTGGAGTCACACAAGGCGATAGTTAAAGTATATATGTATTTATCATCTAAGGTATGAATCTTAGCTTTAAGATTCCATCATTCATCAAATACAAAAAAAACCTATCAGTTGCTAATTATTAATTTCTGTATACTTGTGTCTCCTGAATGTCGCAGAATTTGGAAAAAATGGATTTAGATATGCACTCACCACATTCACACAATCTCAGATTTAAATTATAGCCCACATGCAGTAAGCTGCCCTAATGAATGCATAATTAATCAGTAGCTCAACGAAGAATATTTGTTGCTGGTAATGAAAGCTAAGCTCGATCAAGAAAATAGCATGAGTTACAACGAAAAAAATTACTTTCAAGGTTGAAATTATGTGTGTTGCTATTTGCTTTTTCTTTGACAATCATTCGTAACAGTCCTTGATATAAGATAAGCCAGGGTTTGTGCTTTGTGTTCGCTTTTTTAAAAAAATTTTCTATATATCGGTAAGATTGGCAAGTACTGTTTTTTATCTTAGTTATTTTAACACAAAGTATTTATTCATATCGAGGTATGTTTTTTATGAGTTAATGATAGCTATCTACTGAATCAGCGTTATTAAAATGCTTGAAAAGTTCCCTCACTGCATAGACACTTGAAGGAATCCTTAATGTATCTGAGCGGATGTTTTCTTATTATCCGATTTTCTGTATTGCAAATATTTTCTCAGGACAGTTAACTGAGAATCCTGAAGCATCTAATTTCTAAGTCTTCAACAGTCCATTGGATATTATAAACGCAGTACTTCCACTAAAGACAATCACTATCATACTCAGTTGCCAAGCTTCATCTTTGTTTTTTAATTAAAAAAGTTGAACGATATATAAATAGAATTGTGCGAGTTTTCTACATTTGAATCTGTACGAAGTACTTATAAGATCTCATGTTCGCTTTTTGCATTATCCTTATCTGAAATTCAGTTTCATTTAGATTTTGGAACTAAAATAATAACACAATGAACAATTATTTTTACATTTTGAAAGTAATAACGGTTCAAACTCGTCGCTCACTCAAAAATCTTGTCAATATCGATCGAGAATATATGAAATGTGCTCGATGTTCTACAAAAATTTCAAAATATTTATTTATTTTTTTGTTACTTTCTAAGAAGTATTTTTGTTTCATGTAACTTAAATTTTTTAGTTCTCTGCACAATATGTCTTTCACTGTTACAAAACGCTATCTCATTTTATAGCAATTGCCCCTCGTATTATTTATTTGCCTTTCTCGCTAGTCACAAGGGCATATATGATAGTTCTTCTTTCTTTTCGATGTTTCTAACGACAGTTTTAACAAGCCGAGGCAAAATGTACCGAACATATGTGACTCTGGACATACGCGCTGTTTCATACTGCCCTCAAAAAAGCAGTATGTATGCAGTACATTTTACTGAATAAAATAACACTTTGTTTGTAAGATAGTTAGATGAATTTTGAAATGAAAAAAGAAAATAAATGTAACTTATTCTATTATTTTAGAATACTTCACTTTTTTTTCTTCTATTCTTCAATTTCTCTTTGGTTATATGAGTCAAACAAAATTTGAATCTTTTTTCGATTATCACCTGTCTTATTATCAAAAGACACTGCTTGTTAAACAAAAAAGTAGAATATTTTCTCGTGTTTTCTTCTTAATACATTATTTAGCAGAACTTCATTATTTCTTTCGATTTTTTGTTATTCAAATTTCGATTTCAATGTGTTCGAAAATTTGAACTGTCGTTTGTATGTTGCTATTGAGTGTCGGATTCAAAGAGTGGATGTGATGTCGGTGCAGTTAGAAGTGCTTCAGAATGTAAAGAAGACAACTACTCTTACCCACCCTCTTTTTGATTTTCTTTGACGTTCTTCAATAAGTTTCCAATTCATCTTCCATAAAAAAGTTCGATTGCTTTTATATCGGTAACTAATATCCTTTCATTAGTTATAGATACACTTTTTCTCTCACAAATAAGGTCTTTGGATGAGATTTTCAGATAGTTTTGAGTTTCTGTCGAATCATCGATTTTAATAAGGTAGAACTCAGAAGAATTAAAATCTATAAACATCTTCCAAACAGTTATGTATTTGCTACGTAAGACAATAGTTTTCAAAGAAAGAATTACTTCTTTCCTCTCTTGATATTTTGAATGCAATAGATTTCGATCGTTTATAGAAATATGTAAAAAGAGTTGCAAATTAAGTATTTCGTAGAGGAAGACTTGTCTATAAAAAGACATTATTGTAGTTTGGATTGAGAAACTTCTGATCAAAATACAAAATTGAACTGCATAAAAAATTTCTTACAGACATCGTTTCTGTTCTCCATCAATAATTATCTTCAATCACTTATAAGTGATCGAAAATTGACC
The DNA here is from genome assembly GCA_905329745.1 of Rotaria sp. Silwood2. NCBI lineage: Eukaryota > Metazoa > Rotifera > Eurotatoria > Philodinida > Philodinidae > Rotaria > Rotaria sp. Silwood2. Next base: position 15,850 of record CAJNSZ010000361.1, on the reverse strand, counting down.
AGACATGTTATGCAAAGATTTTTACACATAGTTGATTAGCATGATTGAATGAAAGCGAATATTTGAGATAGATGTTGTAAATCTCTATCTCTCATCTCCATTGAGTGAATTATAAATAGATTAAGCATTGAGTCAATGAGTGAAAATGTTCCTGGCAAAGATAGAGTCTTCATATTTAACACCATGTTTAAAGTTTCTGTCATCATAATTGGTATGTATGTATCATTTGAGTGTTCTATTTACTTACCTCGATACTGAGCTTGCTGCAAGTATAGAAATGTCGGCCTTAATTTCAGTGAATATCGCTCAAATTTTTTATGAACTTCAATATTTGATTCAAGAAAAATAGAAATTTCCTTTTCGTAAACTAAGTACTATAGCGAGAAAAATTCGTATGGAGAGTAGATTAAATTAAAGTTAGAAAATATTTCTTTGCAAAAATTTTCATTTAACTATGTTTACCTCTTGAAAACATTTTTTAGAGGATAATATTTCAGATAAATTGATTATAATTAAATTCATCGAATAATTATAATAGTTTAATATCAAATTTAAATGTTAAAATTTGGACAAAATATTCATAGAAATGAATGAATTATCACGAGAAAAGTCTGATTATTCAAATAGAAAAATATGAGAACTTATAGGAACAAAATTGTTCACTTATTGAAATGTTTAAGATTCTCATGCTAACGAAAACGTCGTTTTCAAATATATTTATTATGTTTTGTTTTATATTACACATGTATATATATATATGAGTGATTGCAATACCTACATATGAATTGAGTTTAGTAATGCGAAACTTGTTAGAACCAATTCATTAGATTAAGTTCTATTTTGCAGTAGACAAACTTAATCATGATCACAGTTTAGTGTTTGAATATGTCAAATTATAGAAAAAACCTCGAAATCTAAGCTTTTGAGTAATGATAGGAATTGTATATGCATGATAAAAATTTGGTTCTATGCGATTCATTCTACGGATTTCGAATATCAGGATCTTAGCTGCTGACCTCTTTCTAACAAGTCTATTTTTGCATAAGATGTGATTCTACATTTAAATTTCAATTATTAAAATATTATCAAAGAAATATTTCGTTCATCAATTGCAACCAGTTAGCTTACATATATTTATTGTTTGTTTATCTCTCAATTTTCTGTTTTCAATTTTGATTTATCTTTAAATAAATGATATGAATAAAATAAATCTTTGACCATTGTTTATATTACCGAAAATTGAATCATAAAAGAAAAATGATAGATTTATATTGTTTATTGACAGCAAAGCAAATGCTCTATTTTGAGAAAAAAAAACAAGAAATGATTCTTGTTTCCATTGCAAATAAATATTTCATCTTCAGGCTTAATTTAGTAAATGTAAAGGTATAAGTTTGGGAGTGGATATAGGAGACAGCAGATATCAAAATAAAACTGGCTATGCTGGAAATCTCAAACTAACGTCGTAACTCACATATGATATCACAATATCTAATTAGTTGTTGACTTCCTCATCAGTTTGTAAACTCTATGGGACATCGAATGAACCAAATGTAGTCAGCGTCTATCGATTGCATGTTGCTAAAGACATTTCCGAGCTTCCCATTTTCACCCTCAAATCGAGAAAAAAATTTCCCTTTTATTTATCATCTGAATAAGTTTCATACGAACTTAAGCAGGAATCGATCATGATGTTCACCAGTAAATGTTGTCAATGATAGTTTATCGAAATAAAAGTGAACGCATTGAAATAACTCATGCAGTTACACTTATAATTAAAATATCTTATTGACTCATAGCTTTCTTATGGAGAAAGCCTATATCCACTTTCTAATACATAATTAGGCAGTAAAAAAATGGGATAGGTATTTACTGATTATAAAACAAGGAACAGAATATATAGACTTCGTTCTTTTACCATTGAAGACAGTTCAACATTTGACATATGTCATAGCTATACTAGGGCACAAGAACCTGCTTTTCGATAAAAAATAGCATTCAAGTTTCTGTCGAAATATTTTAGAACAATTAGCTCGACAAGTTGTACATAAGGAATTTATTGGTTTGTCCCGATGACGTCGGTGCGGTTATTGAGTGATCTTACGTGGCGTATATAAGAGATCTATTCTTAGCCTATCATCATTTCTAACATGAATTTTACGTGATTGATTTACATTTGGACTGTTGCCGACGTGTTTGTCCAATTTCAACAATTTCGAACTAATTTTGTGGTGCAAACAGCATCAGTGTTGTACTGAGTGCCAGCTTGATAAAGAAAAGGCACTCATTTATATACAATTCCTCATCTATCAGAAACATATATACTCGCATAAAACACACACAGACACTATAATACGTTAATTAGTAATTCAAAGATATTCGATAAAGTTATTAATCTAATTATATGATGTCGAATGGTTTAACATCAATATTATTTCAAATACTCGAAGAAACACTGCAGTTATGTTCTATGGAAAGTGTCGGCGTGGGTGAAGAGAAGAGACAACCATCCGCACTCATACCTTCAATTGAACTGAAAATAATGGATTCCAACGATAATAAGATCTACAAATTTCTTATTCTTATCATTTGTTTTCAGGCTAAAGTCAATGATGCATTTAAGAAGTGTTTCTTCTACTTCCGATCTGATGGAAAGTTTTCGTCCAATAAAAAGGTAAAAAAATTAGCTTTTATTTTTCGATGCATATCGGGAAAACATATGCATCTTTACCTACAGCGCCTCTATTTCTTATTGCGAACAACAAATTGATTAATATTGATTCAAATAGTACATGATGAATGAACTGAGACTTCGTTTTTTCCACGTAACAGATCGTAATAACGTGTTGTCACGGTTGCCAAAACAGAACAGGAAAAATGTATGACAGCATCGTCAAAATAGGTGATTGTCACACAGATGGTGGCAATAATAGTAACAACAGTTGAATAGAAATCAATTGTAATTCTCTTGTATTCGATGCTTGAATTATGGTAAGGATCTGGACATCTAGACAAACAGGTCAATCACATGCACATGTAGGAAGTTTATTCTACTCTTTTAGTTGAAAAAATACAAACTGATTGACAGTGACCAAGGCACAGAAAATGACAGAGAACCAATAATAATGTCTGAAATCATGAAGCATCACAAGCTATGCATTCATGTGGCTCCTCTGCAAAACAAAGACGAATTCATTTTCGTTTGGTGTAATGAGCACCGAATACCAGATGAACTCATCAACATGCTACAGCCACTTTGCAATGAAACTCATCACTATTAAGATTCTACTACATTCAAGCGCTGCATGTAAAAGAACGTGTTTTTCTTATTGTTTGTCACCATTCATGCAAATGAACGAAGCCCACAAACTGCGCCAGATCGATACGACCTTCACATGAGATATGGCAATTGTACCGATGAATTGTTGTCCTATCGAAGTGAATGTGAGATTACGCAAAGACAGTCAGTTTCAAACAGCAAGCAGCAGCTTCTCGTTGGAATCATAAAATCTATCATTGACATTAGCAGACAAAATGAACTGTTCAATCTCTATAATTACAAGCAGAAAGCTTTTTTTAATCTATCCAAGTCCTTGGCTTTCCTTTTCTGGTTTCATTTATACAAAGATATGCTTGTTGATTCACCGAAGGAGGGAATAGATGTCGACAAAATTATTGCACCCAAAAAACTTATGATAGAGCAATGTTACGATTATTATCGTCACAATAAAACTGAACTTCAGAATATTACTCAGTTCGATGCTACTTATACAGCGTCAAATGTGATTCGCTAGTAGACTAGTGATACATTCGTATATAAGCGTATTAACAAAGCTTGGCGTACTGAGAACATTGAAGTATTGCATACATTGCGATTCTTTATTATCGATTTCTGTGCCAATCTCGCTGAAAAAACAAAGAAATGTTTGAACTTGAACTTTTCTTGCCATCAATTGTTTATCATCTCTCCACAACTCGTAATCGTGAGGTCGTTAAATTCTATGCAGGCTCTGGCAAGAAATTGCACTAAAACATCATTGAATAGCATGCATCACGAAGTCATTCGTTCGGTATAGGTGTGATTACATTAAGATGCCGTGGCAAAATTCATTCTGTCATTTTTTTAATCAGATATATCATGTGATTTATGAACAATTGTGTTCGCTGATATTTCCTACTGGAGTAAGATGATCGATGAGCAGGAAGTTCTATTCGATATTGGGACAACCTTCATTGTCTTGGATGTTACTATATTGAGCAAACGTGGATTGTTCGTCTGATTGGCTTGGGCAAAGGTGGTAATATTGGTAGTACCGAATATATTGAATTCTATCGTGAACACATGAAGTATCTATCACCAATGATAAAACTGGGCGAATTTATCACTATTGTTGGACGGTATGACCAAACACGAGATTATTTTGATGATTTGCTCGAAGTTGATTACGAAAATGAGGTTCATACCCTATATAGTTTTGCTTGAATTGATCAATGTCAAGGCAGATATAAGGATGCACGAGTCAAACTGGATCGTGCTTACGAGCTTCAAGATCATAACGATTCACCACGTCAACAGATATTACGAAATATTATCGTCGACAATGGTAATATTCATCGACTAATGAATGAAGTGAATCTAGCATTGAATTGTTATCTAAAAATCGACAAAATGGCGTCAAGCACTGGGTTGTATTCAATAATATCGGACTTTTTTATCAGCAAAAGCGACAGTGGAATAAGACTTTGGAAATTTTCAACAAGGCACTAGCTCAAGATCAACATGATTGGCCGAATGGACAATATCGCGGTCGAACCTATAATGATCAAGGTAAGTATAGAAGTGCACTCAAATTTCATTTGCGAGGTCTAAAAATGAAATAGTTAATCTTGCGGAATGACAATTAAGATATTGACATTAATTTTAACAATATTGGCTTGATCTATGACAATCTGGAAATGTACGATAAGGTATTGGTTTATTATATGAGCGCAGTTGATATCTATAAAATCTGCTTGCCAGAAATTCATGGTGAACAGCGCATTCAATTGGGTAACATTGCTACTGCATATCGGTTCAAAGATCGGTGGTATCGGTTGATACCTGCTCAGACTCTTCACAGTCTTGGTGTAGCGTATGTAGATTCATCTGCAACGAATGATTAATAGGGTGATGAGAAAGCATTCAACTGTTTTCAACGAGCACTTTCCATGCACGAAATTAATGGATCGGCATGATCGCTCGATGCTGCCACCATACTTTACGAACAGGCTTCATTACATCAACGTTATCACGAATATCGGCAAGCTGTTGAATTATCAATTCAATCTATAAATATTCGGCAGACTACTTTGCCTCGCAATTACCCAAAAAACGATCAAACCGCGAATTGCGATAATTGAACTCAAGATTGAACTTTAAGAGAAAACTGAAAAGAAAAAGGGCATGGGTTTTGGTGGGTATGAGCGTGGTTGTGAACTTTCTTCTATGACACCCACACCCAGACCTATGGGTGCAACAAATTCAAGGCCTAGGGAGTTGGTGTAGAAAGATTTGGACTTAATTTCGAATTGGGTTCAGATTTTGATTTGAGTTTGGTCTTAAATGCCCAAATGTAATGAGAGTCTGTAAGATAAAGTATCAGAAGGGAGACAAGAGTCGCAAGCCTTCAAAATTGATATGAATTCGTTTGGACTTTGTATCGATTTGGGTTTAGATTCGAATTCGGCTTCATTCTAATTTAAATACAAAGTTGATATCATGTTAGATTGAAACCAAATACTAGGTTCAAACTATAGCTAAAATTCTGAATGCTAACTCCAAACCAAATTCAATGTTCAAAAACAAAATTCAAATGTAAATCTAAACTCAAATCTCAAATGTATTCAAGATTTGTTACACCTCTATCCACACCCAGATTCACACCACCATACTCATGCCAAGACTCGCACTCACACACCACTCACCTACATCCTTTATTGGTGTTTCGAAAGTATTTGCTGATTTTCATAAAGCTAGCGTGACAGATTCCAAAATTTCAACGAGGAACAACAAAAAGCTGTATTGTCCGTTTACGAGGCAATACTGCCCAATAGAAAAACATGGTATGAAAGGATGAATTGGTTATTAAATTAAGCTACGAAAAAACTCTCGCTACATAACTGGAATCATGGGGTTGGCATTAGGAGTGACACTTTCAGAAAGGAAAGTCGAATTTTTCCATATTATTAGAAAATAAAAGTATCTGTTTTATTGACAACATGGATACTAAAGCAATCATTTTAATATCAGGAACTCCAATAAATCTTTATATTCCTTTTTTTCTTCATTATTTTCTCGTCACTTCAAGTTACACTTCTACTACCGGTGTTCCATATCCGTTTCTTTCAGTCTTTAATTAATGTTGTCCATGTTTGCATGCTGCTCCATCGCCCCACGCTTGACTTCAAAAATTCTTCCTTCCCCTCTTATGGCAAGAAACAAGTATCAAGCATGATTCTGACCCGATCTCAAACAAGTTTTGAATGTTTGTCAATAAAAGAGATTGGTTAGAAAGAAAAATTTAGTTTTCTTTTCTTATCAATTGTTTTCTGTAAATATCATTCAATTTTAAACTAATTGACGAATTTTTCAAGGGTTTTAATAAAATTTTATACTGTGATACATGGTTTATATACTATTCAGGTAGTTTAACTATCGTGTTTCTCTTACTACTGAGAAAAACAAGGGTGTGAGTGTAAGTGTCGGTGTGGACATGGGTGTATTTCTTCTCTTCCTCGACATCCACACCAAATCGATCAGAATTTACACAAGAAAACAAATACATGATTTACTCATGCTGTTATTATATATCATTTACTACGTAGTGATTGTGCCTCGATGAAATCCAATCTTCATAATATTGTCAATATATTAGTAAATGGAACAATTTTATTTCGTTGAAAAAATCATCCGAACTTTCTTTATAGAAATTGATTAATTAAATCAGAATGCCATCATCTTATTGAGCTTTTCGGCGAACTTCCACATATTTATCAAGTTGCTCATGTGTGATCCGGGTTCCAGCTGTCTCTAATGATTCCATAAGATATTGAATCTTGATTTCGTGTCTTTCTAGTTTCTCATTCGTTTCCTGGTTTTCTTCTTTCAGTATGTCAAGTGCTTGTTGAATTTTCTCAACTACCAATCGATTTCGAAGTGAGATCGAATGAGCAATGGCATGAATAGCTCGAACGATTTTCCATAGACGCAAAATAACAAAAGCAGCAGCTACTTGACTGGACTGATGAAAATGAGCAAAATGAAAATAGATTTCCATGATCAACGAAGCCAGTACAATGCCAGCATCGATTAAAAAGAGTGGCCTTATATAACGACGCCATCCAAATGCATAGAAAGAAACCGATATTTCCAGAACAAATATGCTAAGTATGACAAGAGAAACGTAGTACAGAAAAGCCTCACCGACTGCTAACGCTGACGAATGATGCAATAAACATTCACTTCGTTGTATGGTAGTATTGTAAAGTTCCATTTCTTCTTCGGTTAAACATGGTGATGATAGTAGTGCTACACAGAAAATAATGATTTGTTGTTTTTATTGAATGACAATACATGAAACATTTATTACAGAATAATAAAAGATGACAATAGATAGGAGATACTGTATATGGAATTTTTTTTCTTAAAAACTCATTTTATTCCAAGCAAATATCACTACATTGTCTAGAAGTAATCGAGTACAATATATGACTATCTTTGAGTCTCTGACTATTCAAGAAGCATGCACTATAGTTTTAGTTTGGTCATTGACTCAAAGTTTTGATAAAAAGGTTCACAAACTAAAGTCGTATATTTTAGTCATCTATCAACATAAGATGACATTTTTATTTATCAATCAAATGCTCATTGACATTATCTAAATCTGTAATCATCGACATAATTCGGTATTATAAGCTTCGAAGAAAACAATTCACGGTTACTTAACAAAAAACAATGAAGAAGTATTTTGAACATTTGTTGATACGTCTCATTTAGTTCAATTTTTTGGAGGTAATCATTTCGTCAAAATGATATTATGGTTTTCATCAGTAGATCACTGTACTAGACTTGAACTTACTTCGAATCTGATAGCAGGTATAGTACTCTTCAAGATTTTGAATGTAGTATCATCATTGGTTGATGAACATTGAAGCATTTGTTTTCGGCAAAATGATTCATTGAAAAACCATTAGAAAATGAGACATGTGAACAAGTGTTTGGAAACTACTCTACTGTTTCTTGTTGAATGATCAGGAAAGTAGACTGATAAATATTCAGTGTAGTCGTTCTTGTTCCTAGAAATGCTCCATGGAACAACTTTCGAGAAAAACTTGTGACGTCTCTAATATATCAGACAGAACTAACAAAAAATGAATGTCTGTAAATAAATGAATTTAAAACTGCCCCAATAAAAAAACGAGAGTCATTTAAATCACATTTTATTCATTTNATCGAAGGTTAATGGTTTATGACCACATAATGTACCGATTGTTGGATGTGTTTCGACGTTTGATATTAATGAAAGAAGTGGTTGACTGGCTAATATCCAGTCAAGTTTTTCTTCATAGTCATTCTTTTCAAATGTTGTACTAACATCATCTATACAATTAATATAACCTTCATTGATTATCTCTTGTAACTGTCTTCCTCTTGCATTTGTTCTTCTTGAGCCCATATTGTATAACAATATTATTAATGTGTACTTTAGCACGTTCATATTTAGTTGGAATTTGTTGTCGTTCTATCGAAATTTGAGTAAGTATCTGCTTTGACAAAATTATCTATATAGGACGCCTGTCTTTATGGCATATTACTGTTAAAGCGAGATTTTTATTGTCAGTTCGCAGAGGACTATTGTACTTCTCGATGGAGGAATAAGCAAGATGAAAAGAGAATCTGTTCGAAAGTTGTGCATGTAACGAAAGCTTGTGCAATATCTTGCGCAAAAATGTGACAATGAAGGAAGTTTTTATTGTTATGCAAAGAACAGAAAGAATATAGTCCAGTAGAAGCCATGACATTCTATTGTGATGTGTAATATTCAGAAGAAAATTGAATTACATCGAAGAAAGGATGATACATTCGTTCGATAATATCCGAAATGGTAATTCCATGCTGAAAAGAGATAAATGTCATTGGATTCTGTCATCGCACCCCATATTGATACTTTTCTCGCATGACCATATATGTTAAAATCTTTTTTTTTTTAATATTATTAAAGAAGAAACAAAGTCTATATGAGAAAGAAATATCATCTATTAGATTTGAATGGTCTTAATATTTTGTTACCTGAGAAAAACTCATCTGTGTAGTCAGGAGAAGAAATGGTAAATATTTACAAGAACAAATAAGATGAAGTTGGAAAAAAATCAATGAAGTATAGAAAAATAGTTTGTCTGAGAACATTCTGCATTATATCATACAAAAGCAATTAAACTAAACCTTTCAATTCATGTTCATATTAATAATCACAGTTAAACAAAAAGTTCTCTATGTTACCGAACAGAACAGTTTTAGACTGAAGTGCTGTTTTATATCTTTATACACAACAATTACTCGAATATTGTACTTACATTGTATTAGGCTAATGTATAGTATTTTTCTCTCTGCTCTTTGTTCGTTATGTCAAGTTCTTATTTCATTTTTGTTCTAGAAAGAAAATATTTTTGTTCGACAAAGTTAAACGCAAAATTTATCTTTTTAATCTGTATAAAAAATATTCTATAAAAGACAATAACGTTATAAACATCAGCTTTTTTCAACTCTTAACTGCTGTCAAACTCGTACGAAAAGAAAAAGAAACTATTTTGAGTATATGTTATACAACATTTGTTTTTTTTCCTTTTTTGTTTTGATTACCTTTGTAAATAGAAACGACCGAAGTAACGAGAAGTGTTCTGACAAAATTTGTTTAACAGAAAAGAAATTTTTACAGAAATTGATAGAACTACACTATAATAAGAACTCATAAGTAAATTGATGCAAAAAATGGCCTTACATTTAATGTTCAGTTGATAGATTTTTTTTCATAGATAAATCAAAATTTTGTATTACATTTTCATTTCAATAATATATACAAATTTTCTTCTTAATTAATACCATTGTGAACATGGCAAACGCACTGTTCTAGTCTTCAACAAATGTCAATCAAATGATAGAAAGCACAGCTAATGCATTGTGACTGATACAACCTCGCATAATCGAGAATTTTATTATTATTTGGTTAGATTCAAACATTAATGAATTTGCTGAAAGCACAAGAAATTCCATTACCAGCCTTCGACAGGTGGTCAATTCAATCAAAATATTTAATGATGTTGACAAATGTGTTGATTTTCTTACTGATATCAAAGATGAAAATGTATTTATGATTGTTTCAAATACACTTGGTCAACAAATTGTATCTCTAATTGAAAACGTTGCTCAGCTACACTCAATCTATGTTATTTGTAGTCAATCGACAGAGCATCAACCATGAATAGATGATTATAAAAATGTGAAAGGAATATTTAACAAAATTGAATCTATTTGTAATGTACTCAGAAAAAATATTCGTCAGTATGAGATTAATTTGATATCACTTAGTGTTGTTCCTACAAGTTCTCTAAACAAATCTCGATGAACTCGATCAATCATTTATGTATTCTCAAATTCTCAAAGAAATTATTCTCGACATTAAACATGATAAAGCAGCTAAAAAAAGAGTTTCTCGAATTCTGTTGCACTCATTATACTGATAATAATACTCAGTCGAATAAAATACGTGATTTTGAACGACTATATGAATATCATTCACCTATTTGGTGGTATACGAAAGAACCGTTTATTTATTCAATACTGAACAAAGTTTTGAGAACACAAGAAATCGATGTTATTATTAAGATGGGATTTTTCATTCAAGATCTTCATCGACAAATCGAACAATTGCATACAGAAGCACATAAAACTTCAAAGATGATTATTTATCGAGGTCAAGGATTGTCTAATGATGACTTTGAAAAGATTAAGAAAAGCGAAGGTGGTCTTCTTTCTTTTAATAATTTTTTATCAACAAGCATTGATCAAGATGTTTCATATAGTTTTGCTGAAAGTGTTGGAGATAATTCTTAATTAATAGGAATTTTATTTCAAATTGAAATCGATTCATTGATTTCCACAGTATCATTTGCTTTTTTAGACAATATCAGTCAATACTCCGATTCAGAAAAAGAAATTCTTTTTCCAATGCATACTGTCTTTCGAATTGGTAAAATAAAAAAAATTAAAGACCGTTTATGGCAAGTGAATCCGACGTTGACTAGTGATAATGATCAACAATTAAAACAATTAACTAATCATATACGAAAGGAAAATAAAAAAAGAACGGATGGTATCGTATGACTGAATTGATGATTACCATGAATAAATTTAATAAAGCATTAGAAATATTCAACTTAAAACGTGAGAAAATTTCGGCAGCGAACAATGATAAGCAGTTTGTTATTTATCCAGCCATCTATCATGACATGGCTGTAGCATACCAAGGGATAGGAGATTATCCTAGTGCACTTTAATACTATCAAAAAACACTTGAAATTCAGCAGAAATCCCTACCACCTTATCATCCAAATCGGGCTACGACTTACAAAAATATTGGAGAAGGCTGTCGAATGTTAGGCGATGGTTTGACGGTACTTTCATATTATGAGAAGGCACTTAAAATTGAACTGAAATCTCTTCAATCTAGTCATCCATCAATAGCTAATACTTACAGCTACATTGCTGCAATATATCATGTGTTGGGACATTACTCAATTGCATTATCATACTATGAAAAAGCACTTAAAATTGAACAAAAATTTCTGCTATTCGATCATCCAAGCATGGCGTATAACTACAATAAGATTGGTTCAGTGTATGACTCAATGAACAATTATCCGTCTGCACTCTCATATTATAGAAAGGCACTTGATATGCAACAGAAATCACTTCCAACTAATCATGCAAATCTAGCAAATACTTACAACAATATCACTCTCATATATCAATCGACAAACGATTATTCGACGGCTCTCTCATACTATCAGAAGACACTTGAAATGAAAGAGACATCTCATCCATACAATCAATCATTGATTGCTACCGCCTATAATAACATTGGTGAGATGCATCGTTCGAAAGGAGATTATTCGACTACATTGTCTTATTATGAGAAAACTCTTTCAATCTGGCAGAAATTTCTTCTACCCAATCATACATCACTAGCTGTCTTGAATGCTAACATGGCGATGACATTCAAAGGTCTCTGTCAATATAAAGAAGCGGCTAAGCACGCTGAACGAGCTATGAACATTGCTAGCTGTACTTTTGGTCTTCGCCTTTCCAGAACAATGGCTTATCAAAAACTCTTGATGATCTTCGACAAAATTAATGATTAAAATTTTTCTCTTTGCATTGTTGTGATATAATGATGACTTTAAAAAGATTAAGAAAAGCGAAGGTGGTCTTCTTTCTTTTAATAATTTTTTATCAAGAAGCATTGATCAAGATGTTTCATATAGTTTTGCTGAAAGTGCTGGAGATAATTCTCAATTAATAGGAATTTTATTTCAAATTGAAATCGATCCATTGATTTCCACAGTATCATTTGCTTTTTTAGACAATACCAGTCAATACTCCGATTCAGAAAAAGAAATCCTTTTTGTCAATGTACTTTTATAGGTAATACGCAAATTCCGATTCGTGAGTATGACAGTCTAGAAATGTCTGTTTTTTAGAAAATAATTTGAAGTGCCAGTTTTCAACTAAATTCTAAAGAGACAACCATATCATGAGTATCCAAATCTTGTTGGCCTCATAAATTTCTTCATCGAGACAATTAAAGCTCTATTATGTAATAGCAGTATGATATAATATGTTACTTTCGATTGCTACTGTGTGTTTACTTAGGACATACCAAAAGTAGTGGCGGTGGTACACTAATTCCTTATAAAAAGCTTTAAGAAACTTTCTTTCTATATAGACTGATAAAGAAAAGAATGGTCCATTTTTCTATGCTATTTGATCCAAGCTCAACTAATAACATAATAATACATTTTCGATAAGATTTGTTTCGCTATGATATGTGGCTGGTTGTACTAGTGTCTATCTAGTGAATATTTTTTGAATAACTCTGTTGATAGAAACAAGATAGAGAGCTGCAGTTTTCGTCGTTCGAAAGAGGAGATAAAGATGGATCGAATCATACATTATACGCTTCCCTAGTATATGATCTGATGTTTGTTTAGTCAGTTTTCTAAATGTGAGTGAGGGTGTGGGTGTGTCATTTAAGAGACAACCCACACCCTTTTCGGTCTAAAACACATGTTTACAGAAATGTACCGGTATCGGGAAGCATCTTATTTGACTGTCCATCGAATGTAGAACTTTGTTATACCGAAGTTATAACAACGGACCTTTTGAGCTGAAAACATACTATTTGTTTCATATGACTCTCCATTCAGTCGAGGGAATATTCTATTTGTTGTAATAATATGATATGTGACTCTGCAAACAGTATAATTGACTTTTTTTGACTTTTCTAATCTGCTTTTGTGTTAAAATCTCAAATGAGAGAAGAAAATAGGCAAAAGCATCCAACGATGACTGTATTCCTTTTACGCAATAATAAAAAAAAGTACCTATACGACAAATTACTCAATGAATCATTATTTCATTTCCTTTTCCCCTTCTATTAGTTATTCATGCGATTGTGACATTAGGTTTCAACACTCATATACAATAAGAGTCGTCATTGGGTTTTTTCTCATTTTTTCTCATTTATATAATGTCAATGTTTTGCAACTTTGTCAGTAGCTTTCCTTTCAAACACGATGAGTGTCTCTTTCAAGTCACAAAATGAGAAGGTTGCTGAAACAAAGCGAATTATGAGGTATGCAGATACAGTGCAAGTTAAAAGTCTGGTACTTTTTTTCTGTTTTGATTTATGCATTAAAGCTACACAATATCGATTTAATTTAGTTATATGCTTATAAATGAGAGGTCGAGTACTATCTATATGTATCTGTTAAATACAAAATATCTTTGAATATAAAATACAATAACACCAAACAAACTTCGGTGCTAAGAAAAAAATGGTATAAAAATGTTTGGAAGACGTTTTGTTTTAAAATAGGAATCTCTCTACACAGCTTTTACAGATTCTGTATAGCTTTCGACAGTGCATTTTTTGAAAACAAATCAAGGTGTTATCATTTCTTTCTAAGCATTTTTATTATGTTAAATACGGTGGGAAGTAGCAATGTAATGTACCTTTTTTTAAATTTCCAGTATGGAAGAAACGATTAGAACAAACCGATAGGGATTTGTTCTTACAGTTTTTGTAGAACTTTTCATGGTAAATCTTTTGAAAAATAAACAAGATTTTATCATTTGTCTGTGCAGAGATATTTGTGAAAGGAACTATGTGGCAGACATTTGGGACGCTCGATATTTCAGTGTTGAATATTTTAACTGTAATATCGTCATTCCTTAATGAAATCCAACACCCTTTTTTTTTAATCAAAATGATCAACGAAAGAAAGCTCTATGAAGCCTGAATAAAATGAAAATTTGTATGAATAGTTTTTGTGTTTTGTGGTTAATTCCGTCGCAATCGCTAAAGAAAACGACATAGCTGATCTTTTCGTTTTATTCATCTTTGTATTATGAATTACTAAAAACTTTTGAAATTTTTCATAAAGTTTAATCAGATGTAATCATAGAAAAAGATGAAGAAAAAATTAAAAGAGCCAAAAAAAGGTTAATTAAACAATTAAATAACTTAGAAAACAAGAAAAAATAAATAAAAAAATTAAAGAATATTCGAAAAAATTTTAAAAATTTAAAAAAAATTGGAAAAACTAAGAAAATACAGCTAATGAAAAAGGTTTAAAAAATATTAGTACTCATAAAAATTTCCATAATAATAGAAATATGACTTCGGATTCAAATTCGCGACCCTCAAAAGCCTCGAAGTTGGTGTTTTGATCTGAAAAAAAGTGCACATAGAATTCATATCCCTATTGGTTGTACCAGAATGAAATATGAACCAAAACTGTCACGAAGGCTACCTTTTTTACGATCACTTGTGGCTAAGTTGCGGTGCTAGAGTGGAACTAATAAAAATTAAGAAGGAACCTCTTATGAATGGTCGATATCAAATACCGTAAATAATACTATGCGAGTAATGCGATGCAGCTTCATTGATTTGCATCGCAGTAGCTAAAAAAAGATGGCATAGGTTTTAATACACGACTCAAAACAAAAATGTAGTACTAGAGTTTTGATCTGCACTGTCATTTAATGTGTTATTATTCGAGGTTGCATATGTTAAATCTTTTTCGAGATTTGAGAGATCTCGACAAGGTTCCAGTACCTGAACTTGGTGTTTATTGTCCTGATGAATCGAATCCTTTTCTGTTACATTGTAACGTACGTACTTCAGCAAGCATTTTGTCAACATATGAAAATAAGTGACTCATTGCTTAGGTATTGATTAATGATGAACCCTATCATGGAATTATGATACACTTAATTCTTCATATTCCAGAAGATTATCCATTGACAGATCCAGCAGGAAATATAGCACCTGGTTTAGAGTTCGATTCTAGATACCATGGCCATATTCATGAAGACCATTGGTATGACTATATTAGATCTCATGACTGATGACGGACTTTTCAACTTGATTTTTCGATTTCAGAAATGAACATTCTTTGTGCAACGATCTACTGACGAACTACCTGTCTCATTTCCGCTCCATCGATGAAGGTGCTGTCAAACAAGCTACTG